>JAXCGZ010011722.1:12500-60000 GCA_037179515.1 Halocaridina rubra
CGCTAATTGCTACCCGGTTTGCGCACTCTACCAGTGAGCTACCGTGGTCCTTAAACATGTACACCATTTTCTTTGTCAATTAGTTCCCATTTACATGGAACTGGACGTAAACACTTTTCTCACTTTTTTTTCTCACCATACGCCTGCGTAGATAGTTCTCTATCTGTCAGTCGGCTGACCATGTATGAAGCTCCTCCACTCGCTTCTGTCTGCGTATAGTCTTTCCTCCTCCACCTGTTGCATGGATGTTCCTCTATTTTTTAGAGTTCTGTCCACACAATCCAGCCATCTCTTTCTCGGACGGTCCACAGCCTTCCTCAATTAAAAAACAAAATTGAGAGAGATAACACGACGTCTTCCCTCCTCTGATGCTGGAGCGGCACTGCTGGAAAGTTGTTGTTTTTTTCCTGTTTTGCTAATACGTTTTTTTTTGTTACAGTCGAGGCTACCCAGCGTTCAGGATGATAGTGTTATATTGAAAACTAAATGATGCCTGTAAAATTTTAAATTTATTTATATTAATTTATTCATAGATTTATTTATCTATATATTATTTATGCATTATTATTGTGGTGAAGCGGTGGGGGTAAACCAGCTGCGGCTGTCGGGTCTCATTGTGGAATAACCTTGCCCCACTACCTTGTGGGTGACCCAAGCAGGGTGGAAGGAGGGGAGACGTGGTAAGCCATTACTGTGTCCCCAAGAAGCCGAGATGAGTGGTTGAGGTGTGTGTGGATCGTGGTGATTGCGTGTTTCTTAGCTCGGCCACCCCCTTACAAGGGAGAAAAGGCATGTGTATATGTGTATGTATTCATGTATGTATTATATAATTGGTTAATGTATCAGTTAATTAACTGATGTATTAAGCAATTAATTTATTAATGTATTAAATAATTAATTTAATAATGAATGAATGAATTAATTATTTTTTTTATTATTTCAGAGCTCATCCCACCGTCCACGCAGTGTCCCCCAGTGGTGTCCCTCTGTTGGTTCGCCAGCCTAAGAAATCGAAAGCCTCCAACCTCCCCCTGGGAGGGGGTCCACCGACCCCCACCCCTACCCCAACGGGTCCGAGAGGGGGGAGTTTCACTGTATTGCCCCCCATCAAGGAAACGGGGGCCAAAAGAGACGCCCATTTTGCTCTTTCGGAACTGGATGATATTATGCTCAAGTAAATTATTATTATTATTATTATTATTATTATTATTATTATTATTATTATTATTGTTATCATTATTATTATTATTATTATTATTATTATTATTATTATTATTATTATTATTATTATTAAATCAAAATATTTTTTTCTAAATATACTACCTCCTATTGTCGGAACCTGCAGAACAGGAGGCCACAGCTTATTATTATTATTATTATTATTATTATTATTATTATTATTATTATTATTATTATTATTATTATTATTATTATTATTATTTGACGTCACGCAGGAAGTTAATACAAGGGGGGATTCCTAGTCCCCTCGCCCCGTCCACTTTTAGTCGCCTCTTACGACACGCAGGGAATACGTTGGGGCTATTCTTTGATGCTGTGCCCGCCACTACAGGGCCGGGAGGATGGTCTGTGGCACTCTAGCAGTGCCATCTGAACGGTCGCTAGCTCCCTCGTCATTGCCCATAGAGCAAAGTAATCCCCTTATTGTTTTTTTTTTTATGTCGGCTGCCCCCTAATTAATGGGGGAAACAGCCAAGGTAGATAGATTATTATTATTATTATTATTATTATTATTATTATTATTATTATTATTATTATTATTATTATTATTATTATTATTATTATTATTATTACCTGCAGGAATGAAGTTCTCCGTGCTGTCCGAGACATTGCTGAGAGAGTTTTGCATAGTTTATTGTCCAATTTGAGGTCACAAGATCGCGACAGGGATGGCATCTTGACCACAGACGTCGTTAAAGGAACACTTAAAAAGTTCCAGGTTGGAATACTCTCTCTCTCTCTCTCTCTCTCTCTCTCTCTCTCTCTCTCTCTCTCTCTCTCTCTCTCTCTCTCTCTCTCTCTCTCTCAAAACTTAATTAGATTTGAAAAAATACTCACATATCCAGATGCTATTTTGTAAAAATATATAATATATATTTTTTTTTTTTACATTTTTTTCCTATATACAAATTACATCTTCATTTCAGATGCATCTTAGCGAAGACGCTCTCCGGAACTTGTGTAAAAAATTCGGTCAGAATGGCGAGAGACAACCAATGGTGCGGTATGAGGACATGTTCAATTACCTCACTAAATCCAGAATGGAGGTGTTGAGGGCCCCTCCTCCGAAGCCCTCTCCAAGCCAGTGAGTGTCTGAAAAGCCTACATGTATCATCTTAAGGCTTTGTCCATTCACACTCTAAACTAAAAAGGTAGTCTTCTATTTATGTCTAAACATTGAGTTTTGGGTGCGTTCGTTTTGTCACCAAGGAGGTGTTCCTTTTGGTTCGCTCCGTGCACTTGGAGTTCATTGGACTTGACCAAGGCGCTGTAGAAAAATGAAGATGAAGTGTGGTTTGTGGATTGCATTTTATATATTTAGTCTTCTAATTTGTGTATATTTTTGTTTATTTGGTAGTGCATTGACAGACTTACTTGTATATTTATTTGTTTATTTGTTTCAATACACGTTTATTACGTTATATAAGATGTTAAATATGGTTGAATTCTCACTTTTATGTTTTGCTACATGACGCCATATTCAGCTGATGAATATGAATATAACCTCATACTATTTCTTTATAAAGCTGATTCACGTCATGGTCTGAGGTTAGCAAGGGCATGCACTCAGGGTAACGATTACATATGCCAAAACAAGTCCTTCGCAAGAAGGCAACCGTCCTAGCCCTTGGTTGAAAAGGGAGTCCGTGACGTAAAACCGGAACTTGATGCTAAAGTTACTATTTCTTTCCTATATTTTCAAGATTACAATCTATATCTCTGTTTCCTAATTTTGTTACAGTTGTGGCCCCCTTTTTAACTTCAACATACCAATTGAAATATATTTAAACTTAAAACTCCTGTTCGAAACTTTTTTTTAGAATTATTGTCAAGATTGGTTTACTTGATAACAAAATCATGGGTTTTCACTGCATAAATCAACACTGAATATTCTTGGATATTCATTACACACCTCTTATTATCCCTTCACTTCTGACAAGTCATTACACTCTCCATCAGGCTCGGTGGGGGCTGTTTTATTTTATTTTTTTTTTTTTGCCTGTCCTTGTGTCACAATAATAATGATGATAATAATAATAATAATAATAATAATAATAATAATAATAATAATAATAATAATAATAATAATAATAAAAAATTCATAATACTTTAGCTTGCAAGTGATAGTTATAATGTATTATTAATGTTTTTTTTACATTTTATTTTATTTATTCTTGGTGTTTTTTTTCTTTTTCTGTGCTCTTGTGTTTTATTTTTTACGTTTTTTTTATTATTATTGTAAATTGTATCTATATATTTAGTACTTTATTTATTATCAACTATTTGTTCCTTTTTTTAATTGTTTTATGTTTAGGAGTCTTTGCATATTGACTGATGGATTTCTATTGGACATGCCTGCGTTATTATTGCATTATTTTTGTATGTTTATTTTTATTTTTATTTTTTGTTATCTTTAGTTTTTATAATTGCTGCATGTGTGTGTGTGTGTTATATCTTTGTATATTTTCTTGTGTTTTTATGTTATTTTTTCTTGATCATGTATTTTCGCATTACTGAAAGTATTATAGGACATGTTTCAAGTATATTTTTAAATAGATTCATAATGAATATTGTATATATCTTTCCATAGGATTGATTTGCTAATATTCAATTTTTCTTTTATTTTGATTGTTTGAACGAAAGACTACCTCAATTATTTTCCCTACTTGTCGTAAGAGCCAACTAAGGACTATAGGGAAAAAAAGGGCTGGCATTCCCTTCATCCTGAAAAAAGAAAAAAATACTGTCCCTTTCACCCTATATATTTTTCTTGACATTGAACAGCATAGATGAAAGAGGTGAGGTAAGGCAAGGCATATTCAAATCCCGTTGACTCTTTGTTTTCAGTTGTGGCCACCATTTCTGATTTCAGCGGAATATAGAGCCATCTCTGGGTCCTCTGTACTTTGACTGTTTTTTTCTGTCTGTCGTTTTCCTTTGTGTGACATTACCTCAACTCTGCCTTGCCCTTAACCTTATTCTTTTCCTTCGTCTTGGTATTTTCTCGTGCCCGGGCCTTTATTGATGAGGGCAGCTTCTACCTGTCCCGGTGTCACACTCTTAAAAAAGAAAAGAGAAAAAAAGTTTTTTTTTTTTTTTTTTTTTCAATACCAACGGAGGTTTAGGGCTTCGACAGTTTATAAGGACGAAATTTTGTTTCCCAACCTCTGGGAATATCATCTTTAGGGAACTTCAGGGAGTGACAGACCTGAGTTTGAACCCATCACCGGGCGTTAGGAAGAGCATCCAGCCTCACCATCTCATTCCTGTTTGCATCTACCTCCATTCGAATGGGGATTAATAATGACACAAAATGACAAAGAACAAGGAATATCACCTTTAGTTGTCTGCTACGATGCTGTTTGAATGCTGTTTGCTATTTTATTTGTCACTATTAATTCCACTTTGAATGGAGGTGGACTCAGACACGTTGGAGCTGAGGAACTGAGGCTGGAGAGCCTTCCTAATGCCCCGGGGTGGGTATAATATTCCCAGCCCCCAACATCAGTGATATTCATATTAGTCATAGAAAAAAAACCACAGGTAAAAATACACAGGTTAGGTTAGGTTAAACTTTTTCCCCTATGACCAATATTTACGACAGACAGGGAAAAGGATGTCCAAGCCTTTCTCCCGGAGTCCCACGAAAATTCTCCCTCTAAATGAGTATATTTAATATATTTATTTCTTAGTCGCCGTGGCTCAGTCGGTAGCGTCTCCGACTCTGAGGCGTCAGGTCGAGGGTTCGCGCCCCGCCACGGTCTGAGGTTAGCAAAGGCATGCACTCAGCGTAAGGATTACATCTGCCAAAACAAGTCCTTCGCAAGAAGGCAACCGTCCTAGCCCTTGGTTGATAAGGGAGTCCGTGACGTAAAACCGGAACATAATATATTTATTTCTTCTTTTTCAGAGGAGGAGGAGGACATATGAACTATGTTCCACTGGAGAAACAGTATCCTCGTAAAGTCAGCTTAAGAAATCGGTAAGAAAATTTAAGATATTAAAATGTAATTCCCCAGCTCTAACTTGCCTATGTCCACCCCCATTAGAATGAGGACTAACTGGGACACATAATATGGTGTTACTTTATTGCTAAACGTTGCCTGAAGAGGATGTTGGAGTTTATCAAAAGGAAACTCCTCCTTCTCAAGATAGATAGATAGATAGATAATTAGATTGATTGATTATATTACTAGATCACAAATTGACCTGAAAAATAAGTTTTTGTTTCCAAAAGATGCATTTAATTGCCTTTGTATATTTCGCAGTTTCATATATAAGGTCATAATTTTAATAAGAAAAAAATATAATAACTTTTCCCAGAAGGAGGCATAATTTAAAGTCCATCCATATACCAAAACCATATTCCCCCTTATAAGAAGGGTGGCTGAGGCAAAGACAATACTTTGACTTTTTGTGGGAATTAAATACAGAGGAGGGGATTCCCAGCCCCCTCGCTCCGCCACATTTAGTCGACTTTTACGACACGCAGGGGAACACGGAGGTTACTTTCGTGACCTCTGACCTAATATATTTTACATAAAGAGAAGTTATCGATGTGTATAATCTTCGGCTGAATGTGAGTGCTTTGACTCGGCCACGCCTTACAAGAGGGAGTTCAACCATTGTATATGTATGTATGTTAGTTTATCGCTTTATCAAATTAATGTGATTTTATTTTTCTTTCCAGAGTTTTATTCACTGATAGAGATGAAGCTAAACTCATCATTGACCTGGAGCGCGAACTAGCCGATAAACCAGTCAACATGGCTGACCTAAGACGAGTTATGATTGACCTGGATAGGGACAGGAATGACTTCCTGAGTGGTCAGCAGGTCAGTTGGAGGCTCATGTTATCTACAGTTCATCAATAAGTTATATTACACACATACAATGATCGCAATTCCCTTGGGGATGAAGTTTTAAAGCACTTGACTCTGGAGGTAAGAGATCCACAATCGAGCCCACCGCAAGGTGTCAAGAAGGGCATCCACCCTCATTTCTCCAGCTCCAATCTGTCTGTGTTCATCCACATAAAAGGGTCTAATAGTGACATAAAACGTAAAATAATGTTCCGTTGACACTGATCCATTTCACTGCCTCGACATTGTAGCGCAGTGATAGCATCAGGGACTTGTAATATATTGGTCCCAGTTTCGATTCTGGTCCGAGGATGGACTAACTTTCACTGTCTAATGTCGTTTCCGATTAACTTGGGCAATGAATTGATGGCTTGGTGATTTCCTATAGGAATACCTGATTATTCAGCCATTGCCTGGAGATCACTGGGTCTATGTACTTGTAGAGGAGGCTTTGATCCCACCTTTGTAGTAGGTATATTACTGGGCTCTAGTTCTATCACTGCCTCTTGCCTCTGCCGTTCATTACAGACATCTAACTTTTAACCTTTGCCTTCTTTAGGTGGATGCTGCCTTTGCAAAATGCGGGATCATATTATCTCAAGAACTCAAGTCTCGTCTGCTGCTGGCAACAGACCGGACAGGTGCTGGCATGTATAAGATTGAAACACTCATGAAATACATCAGTAAAGTGAAACCAGAGGCCCATAATGTTTTACTGGGTAAGTGAAACTCTTAGAGGTTCAAGAGTTCTTATCTTGTAAAGATAAGTAAACACCAGAACCACATGGTAAGTTGAATAACCACGTAAATTGTTAGGTTAGGTTAGGTTAAGTTGGGTACGGTTGGATTGGTTTGGTTTGTGTTGGGGTAGGTTAGGTGACTTGCCTTGTAAATGTGAATGATCGTAGAACACCCTGGGGTTAACTCTTCCTTACAAAATCCCGAGAGTTTTGGGGGTTCGAGAGTTCAGTGATAATATATTAAAGAATAATTTATAATATATTAAAGAATAATTGGGCCATAATTTCAGGTCTCAGATTCATCTCTCCAGAGTCACTTTGCCCATTTCCCAATTTTCTTATGCCTAAAGAATGGAAGAGACTACGTCTCAAAACTTAGACTTATACTGGACTCACTTTAATTCAACTATTCATTTCCCATACCCATATAGAGGTAAGTTGAGGCAGAGTCCCGTTTCTTAGACTCACTCCAGCAATATTTTCAGGCTTCCTTTGCCTTTATGATGGCAAGGACAGAGTCTTAGCTTTTAACTTTCGTCTCTCTAGACTCATTCAGGTATATTCTTGCTTTCTAATACATAAAAGATGATTGAATGCGACCTTAGAAAGTAGAGTCATTTGCTATTGTTCCTATTTAATTATATATAATTAATAGTTTTTAGAGCAAGGTATCATCTCTTATACTCATTTCTCTGGATTGATTTTAGCAACAGCTCTGTGGCTCATCTTTACATACTGCCTCATCTTAGGCTCAACTTTCCTTACTGACTTATGGAACAGTTCTCAGACTCATCTATCTACGTTGATATTACCAATAGCTAATGGACTCATCCTTTCATGACGACTGTAGCATCGTTTCCTGTTCACTCTCTCCGTTACTTTCGTGACCTCTGACCTAAACAAGTTATCCTTTGGAAACTCAAAGATATATTGTAACAATTGAACTCCCATGTTCATATTTTTTTTTAATTATCTATTTAATCAATTTAACAGTTTTGGTTTAAACAGAATTGTCGTCTCCTGTGTTCAGTCCAGACAGAGGTGTGAACAAATTAAACAGTCTATAATCCATAATCCCCCTTATAAGGGGGTGTATCTGAGTCAAATAAAAAACTAGACTCTTAGAAGGAGGAAAATACAAAGAAGGGAATTCATAGTCCCCTCGCTCCACCGCATTTAGTCGACCTTTATGACACGTAAGGCAGCACAGAGAGGGTATTCTTGCCCCTCCTCAAGAGGGGAGAATAACATAATGCAGATATCAATATCCTGTGGCTTTTGCAGGCAATAATCACCATCCAAGACAGGCTAGAGTAGGGAGATTACCCATGTACCAGAAGCAATCTCTGCTAACGGCACCTTGGGAGTACAATAATTCTATACAGGTAAGTGGCACACTGGCAGCGTCTGGGGCTGGTTATATACTGGCCTCAGGATCAATCCTGCCGTAGGGTTGAATTAGCTTTCACTGTTTCATGTCATTACCGATTAAATTGTCAGCCTGATTATTCAGTCATTGCTTGGAGATCACTGAGTCCTCGTTATTGAAGAAGGGGCTTGGATTCTAGCTATGTGGCTGGTATATAGTCGGGTTCCAGTGTTATTACTCTCCTTGGGGATAATGCACTGCCACAATACCCCAGAACTGCCCTACTTGGGTCTACGATATTATAAGTGGAGGTAAACCGGCTCCCCAGCTTCATGGCAATAGATCCTTGCCCATTTATCTTGTGGTTGACCTAAGGAGGATGGAAGGGGGTGTACTGTGACAGCTCTTATCCCCAACGAGATAAGAGAAGTGATCGAAGTATATTACCTGGTGAATGTGTGTTCTTTGACTGAGCCATCCCCCTTAAAGAGGAGATAACAGTCATGGAATACGTATGTGTATCTTCCCTGTGTCGTCTGTGCTCACATGTTTGCTATGACACTAGTTATGTATCCTACTGGAAAAAGTCAGGCTTTATATGGAATTTTTTAGAGGCTTATATTAACTCTTAACTTTACATAAATATAGAGGATGGAATACTTATTTTTTCTGATATATTTTATCTATGTATCTATCTGACTATCTGCCTATCCATCTATCTCTTTATCTATATACAGAATCCGTAATCCCTTCTATAAGGGATTGGCTGAGTCAAAGCATAATGACTTGACTCTTTGCAGGAGGATAAAAAAAAAGGAGGAAATTCCCAATCTCCTTTCTTCACCCCATTTAGTTTACTTTTACGACATGCAGGAGAATACATAGGAAGTATTTTTGCCCCTAATGTTGATGATTGCCATTTTGTGCATCATTAATCCCCATTTGAGTGGGTGTGGATGCACAGGTTGGAGCTGGGGAAATAAGAATGGATGCCTTTTCCAACACCCGGTGGTGGGATCAAACACATGTTTGTTGCTACCAAAGTTGAGCACTCAAACCAATGCATTCTTGCAGTCCAATAACCCACAAATTAAATGACCTGTCACACGGCATTCGATAAATGAAGCAAAAAATAAAAGATTGTTGTTTTTATTTATATTTCTTTATAGGTTTGTCATCAGAGGCAAAGCATCCTTATAGGAAATCAAGATTTGTCAGTGTCTCTTAGAGGAACATTATTTTCCCTTTACATGCTTCATCGTATTCTTTTATTTTTGTTGTTGCACCGTATTAATTTTCAATGACCATCATAATATGGTATATCTATTTTATTATTTATATCTATGGTATATCTTCTTTCATTAATATCTTTTTTCCACAGCAACAACACGTAGATACCCTCCCAGATGAAGGTTTCAGTGAAGAACGCTTTAACGCTGCCAACCAGTACCCTTCCTCTCCCATCCAACAGATGCATTCTCCGGTATCTATTCCTCCAGCTCCTCCTACACCTCCTGAGGAAGAACCCGAGGAGTTTGATATACACAGATGGACCACAGACTATAACTCTCTGGCACAAGCTGTTTATAATGCTGATCCGGATAGAAATGGTAAATATTTAAGATTTTGTCAGCTAATATATTGAATTACCTATCCATCTAGCTATGTACTGGGGCCATAATCCCCCTTATAAGGGAGGTGGCTGAGTCAAAGCAAAAAATTGACTCATTATAGGAGAGAAATATGAAAGAGATTCCCAGTCCCCTTGCTTCTGAGCCATATGGTCGACTTTTGTAACATGCAGGGGAAAGCGGAGGAAGTATTCTTGGCACTCCCCTCCCCATGAAAAAGAACGCTAATAACTTACAAGCTATCTATAAATGATCTATAATACTGATCCCGATGGGAATGGTAAATATTTAAGCTTTTAAAGACAATAATTCACTTGAACAAGCTGTTTATAATTCTGATCCTGATAGCAATGGTAAGTATTCAAGTTATTCTGTACCTGTTTCTTGAATCATAACGAGAAGAAGAATGTTCTTATAACCTGAAGAATATACCATATTGCTTCTCTGGTGGTTTCTGTAAGCACTTTTTATTGAAAGGCATTGTCATCATCAAATCTTTCAGCTTCTTCCATCAGGGGTTGCCACAATGGATCAATTGACTCTTTATATTTTTTTAGACTTTAAGAAATTTATGAGCTTTCCCTTCGGGACTATAAGAAATTTATGCAAAAATAAATTTATAACAGGTTACATGAGAGCCGAAGAAGTTTATCGGATAACGTCTTCATACAACACGGTGTATAACCTGCGTATATCCGATGAAAATATTTACACAGCTTTGAAGCAGGCCACAGATCCAAACTTCGGTGAAGTAAACCTGGAATATTTCATCGCTGTCTTGCAGGATCTTCAATTTGTTGACGTTCGGGCTTACTGAGTGACTGCAAGTATGATATATTCATTACTGGAAAAAATAGGCAGCGTTAACTCAGCAATAGAGCACGCCACTCTTGAAGCAACTGACTAGGGGTCCATCCCACCACGAGGCTTTACGAAGGTCATCCAGCTCTAATCCTCCATCTCCAACATGTCTGTGTCCACCCCCCCATTTGAATGGGGACTAATTGTGACGCATTAAACGGTGCATCATTACTGGACATAAAAGGTTTCCATAGAATACTAAGATCCTCCATTTATGACACATTATTTTAGAAATCTTACAGATGATGAGTGGTATGTCTACTGTAGCCATGATATGCAAGTGTTACATCTGTAACCCTTAATTCAGGTGTGCTCTTCTCCCAGAAAAGACAATGAAACTAGATAAACATGTGACAGAAAACTATGAAGAAGTGAAAGTTACCTCCTGAATCTCAAATTGATATGAAAATTCTTACAAATGACTACTAACAGAGTCATATTTTTCCCTAGAAGATGAAAAGAAATAGAGGTACTGTACTTATCAGAAGATATGAGCAACTTGCTAATTATGACCCAGGTGATGTTAATGATTAGTTTTACGTCACTGACTCCCTTTTCAACTAAGGGCTAGGTTGGCGCCTTCTTGTGATGGACTTTGGTTTTGGTAAGTCTGACCATTACCCTGAGTGAATACCCTTTCTAACCTTAGACCATGGAGGGCCGCAAACCCATAACCTGAATAATCAAAGTCGTGAGCATTACCACTTGACTCAGGTACTTACAAAAATATGTAGAAGAGGCATGAAGTCAGAGTACTCAGTTATTTGAGTATATTGATTAAAGAATATGGTAAATGTATTCTTCAAGGAGTACAAAAATATGGATCTTCTCATTTGAAAGAGGGATCAGATAAGTGTGAAAAATGAATTCTCTTTAGGTGAATGTTACTGAACTATTTTCTGAAAACAGAGTCTTCTTTTCATTGCATTTAATTTTGACCTTGTTTTCTGTTGAACAAGAAAGAAACCTCTACATTGATATGTTTGATTATTATAGTAAAAAAAAAGATATCTTCTCTTTAATGGAAGATATTATGTAAAGTCAATATATAATGAATATTTATTTATATGACATATGAAATAAATATGTTGTAAATACATAAGAACTTGCCTGTGATATGTGCATTTTACTTTAATGAATGTGCAGTAGTGTTTATAAAAAAAAAAAAAACAGAAAAAGTAGTAGTGCGCATATATACTATTTTGTATTTACGTTTCTATGAGATATACTTTTGTTATTTTTAAATTTGAACAGAGAGGTAGATGGAATGGATATGTGGAATAAGAGTAACTTTTGTCTTCAAACATTATTTTTCCTTTTATTGGGTAAATCTAAGTTGGGTTAAGTCACTGAAGAGGATAAATTGTTTTTGTTAAAATAAAAGTATTTAAAAGATGGTTGTCATGTAACACATGTTTTATATATATATATATATATATATATATATATATATATATATATATATATATATATATATATATATATATATATATTTTCGAAATATTATCTTGTCATAACTACACTATTTTAATATAAGAAATATAATGAAGTAATTGTAAGTAAAAATTTGGAAAATATAGATATTACTAGATTTAAACATCTGTACAGATATCTTCGTAAACTTTTTTTTTCTATTTATAGGTTTTCCCCATATAAAATAGTTTTTGGAAGCTTAAAAAATAATGAAAATCATCCAGTTCACACAAACAAAAGATTTTCGCAAAAGTTTCAACTTTAATATATGTGTATATATGCAGTCTGAGAAATAAAATTAATGTTGTTTTATTTTGTTCTTGTAATTCATGTATATTACCTCTTTCTCTGTCTGTCTGTCTGTCTCTCTCGAGTTTATATTTAATTTCGAAGGTAATAATCACTCGTTTTATCCAAATTATATAATTTACTATTAATGGAGGTGTTGAAGAACATCCAACTTTGTATGACTTGGAAAATTAATTATAAGAAATTAAAAATTTTATGAACAATTATTCCAGTATTTTGTTTTATTTATATTTTTGGCAGTCTTTTAAATATTATTGACACGTACTTTGCCTTTATAACTATCTTTTCAAAATCAACATAAATATTTCTCTTTGTAATATTTTAAAAAGAACGTCCATTTATTTACAATATTTTAATAATTTAATAAAACATTGTTTTGTTCCAATAATATTTTCAGTGTTGCATTGACATCAGTGACGGTTAGGTTGTGTCTCAGAGAGTAGAATTATGTGGCGATAACCCTTTTTCCTCCGATGATAAGGTAAACTAAGATGTCTATTTCTTCTACATAAGTTAACAAGATTTGTTATAGGTTAAGATACATTTAATGCAGATCCACTATAGCTTACCATAGAAATCAGCGTATAAACACCCAATATTTACCCAGTACCCAGAATTATTGACCCTAACAAAAATAGTTATTTTCGAGAAAATGAATCGTTAGATTAATTAAAAATTTATTAGAAAAAATGGTTTAGTCCAAAAGTAAGAGGGGTGCATAAATTGGACCTTAACCACATTTTTTTTATTATGTTATATTGTGTAAAGTGAGGTCAGGGAAACTTGTAGGTGAAATTTGGTAGGTTTCTGCGTGAATTTAGTTGGTGCTTACTTTTCATTGCTGTCGGAAAATGCTATTCTCCACTAAATTGAGTATGTTATTAAGATGCAGTTTTTCGTAAATTTTGACACTAGCAGATGTTGGTACTGACTTTATAGACCTTACCTTAGTCAAGATGCAAATGGTGTTATTCGTTACACTCTGTTCACTAATTCAACCTGAAAACTATTCACCAAACTCTCCTACCTGTTATTTTGTCCATTCAAAATGGAAACATTGCCCCAACTGTCCCCCTTTTTGGAAATAAAATATGTATTCCAGCCAATTCAGAACTCCAAAGCATAATTAACTGTGAGGCCCTCCTTGCACAATACCAGGAGCAAAATGTTATATTTTACACTTTACTAACCTCTATGCTAATCAAATTTCCCACAGAGCATTCTTATTCTATTCATACTTCATAAGAAAACCTTGATATATTAAGTATTCTATTATCATATCTGTGTTTTTATTTATTTTTTAAATATCTCTGTATTTTGCTTACTATTATGCTTATCAACTTTCCCACAGAGCATTCTTATTCTATTCATACCTCATCAAAAAACTTTGACATTTTAAGTATTCTATTATCAAAGCTGTTTTTATTTTTTTTAAATATCTCTGCATTTCGCTTACTATTAGGACAGGGTTTCTCATGCAAGTTAGGGTATGCTAAACTTGGTTCTAACCTTGTCCTGTTATTTCTTTAAGATAATCTAAGAATGATGCAGTATGAAGGTTGACTTGCGAGCTTAATAGATTCTGACTCACTTGTTGTAAGTCGAGCCATTATACGTATGCAGAAATTACTATACGGGGGTATAGTATACAGTATATCATCATTAAGCCATATTGTTTGCTCTTTTAACCTCTAATGCACCATTTTCCTGGCTCATTATTGTTATAAAATATTTATCAACGCTTTCTTAGTTCGTGACTATTATTAAAGCAAAATAAAAATCTTGAACTCTATATATACAGTATACTGACTGGTCATTATTGGCTGTGAGTCATCGGTTGTTATCGGAGGCATAGCTTGAGGTAGCTAGAGGTAGTTTTTTCTTTCATGCTGAGCTGTCTAAATTGTTCATTTCTTTTTCTCTTCTGATTTATTTTATCTATTCAATTGGGAATAGTGGGGTGACCGTGTAAGTAACAGACCCATGATCGAACCCACTGCGAGGTGTTAGGAAGGGCATCCAGCTATAATTCCCCAGCTCCAGTTTGTCTTTGTCCACCTCATAATTGGCATTAAAAGTGACAGATAAACTAGCAAACAAACATCATCCTGAATATCACATAAAAAAAAAAAAAAATGAGAGTTCAAAATTATAGGCCACTTTAAATAAATATTTATTCACAAAATAACTTAGAAGCACAATGTACAAGAAGTGTTTTGAATCTATCCAGGGTACAATATTTATTACTGACAATCTACAGCATAATAACAATTCTAATATCTATATAAACTTCATTTAAAGCTCGTACGCCATCTCGTTTGCATTATTATATACATAAGATAGGCCATTTCTGTTGTATTTGTATATACACATACACAAGTTGGGCCATTTGGTATGTATTTGTAGTTTACAAGCATTAGATAGGGCATCTCCATTGTATTTGTATGTTTACATACGAAAGATAGGGTATTTGGTGTGTATTTTTATTTTACATGCATTAGATAGGGCGTCTCGTTTGAATTTGTATGTTTACATACATTAAATAGGCCATCTCGTTTATACATATTATAACTCAATCACCTAAAGGCACACATCATTCTTTGCATTCAGTTTGTGCCTTGGTCTGGTGCAATTTCTAATATAACTGTAAGCTCAGTACTTATACTGCAATTCTGCACATCCAAAAAGAAATAGTTCACTAACAAGTGAGCAAAAGGTCAAGTTTACAGGTCCCAGTTAATTTAAAATTTGGTTATATACTTTGTAACTTTTAACAGTAAATTATAAACATTTTCAACAACTACCTTTGCTATTAAGATGATATCATATGCATTAGATTTCATTAAGTAATTCACATTCGAAAGTTATGAAATTCAGCGAGAGAAATAGTGAAATTAGGATCTTGCACTTTGGCACTGTTTTTCTGACTCTGGACGTGTCCTGTCATATCAAGATGAAACTATGCACTATCATCTCTTTATAAACTGCCACAATATAACTGACAACTTCTTTGTTGTAATTTTTAGATTTTCAAAAGTCTGCAAAGTGTCATATTGTCACTCACTGCCACATGTACTGCAAGTAACAGGCACTCACTGCCACAGTTACTGCAAATAACAGGCACTCCCTGCCACAGTTATTGCAGGTAACAGGCATTCACTGCCACAGTTACTGTACATAACAGGCACTCCCTGCCACGGTTACTGCAATTAATAGGCACTCACTGCCACAGTTACTGCAGATAACAATCACTCACTGCCACATTTACAGTTGGTAAGACGATTATCTGTTACATTCAATGCTGGCATAAACATCTGTACTGTCATCATTATACATAGTATATATTTGTTAATTGATAATAAAACTATATAAAATTATATGTCTGAATAGTGCTAGACAAACATAGTAAGAGTATAATGAGTTTCTACTTAATACGAGGAGGCATAATTTGACCCTAACTGCTGCATATCAATACTTAATGATCAGTCCTGTTTTTAGTGAGAAAGTAAGGTACAATCCCATTTCTAGCAGAAAAGGTTCAGTTGTGTTTTTAGTGAAAAAGTAAGGTTCATTCCTATATTTACTGGAAAAGTAAAGATCAGCCCTAATTTTAGAGGGAAAATTAGCAAGGTCAGAAAACATTTGCACAGCATATTATAGCAAAAGGAGCCATGCTAAAAACGTGATTCAGTATGGCACCAGTATTATTAGGGTTATTAAGTTGAATGGATGCAACACAGTCATAGAGTCTGATTCTTTCCAGGTGGGCTTGTTGTTTGACTGATGATAATAATAATAATAATGACTAATAATACATATTACCTTATGGTACTTTAATGGTACAAAGTAATTTAATTTACTAAAGTTATACATTGCAAATTATCAGCTTTGGAATACACTAATTATGTAAGAAAAATAAATATTCTCTTTGGGTTTGAGGTAGTGAGAGTGAGAGAGAATGAGAGAAAACTATTTTATATTGAAAAAGTATTTTATTGGATGTTTTAATATTTGATGCAATGAAGTGTCTGTTGTAATGGGCACAAATCAACGAATAGTTCACATTAAATATATTCAGTCGGGGGATATAATGGCTAAGTGGTTGAAGTGTGTGAGTTGGGAAACAACTAATGCAGATTTGATCCCACCTTAGGCCGTTAGGAAGGGCATCCATCCATTACCCTCCAGCTCTAACATGTCTGTGTCCACTCCTATAATGAAGACTAATTGTGACACATGGAACAGGGCTCATTAAGCTAAATTTATTCTGATACATGTATTAAATGGAAGTTTTCTTGGTAACTATGTAATAATTTCAAAGGAATTAGCAAGAGTTGTTGAACACACAAAGAGCTCCACTAGTAGAAAAAAGTTTTATGTAAATGCACGTCCCTTTTAATCCTAGAAAGAGTGCAGACAAGTTGAGAGAGCTTTCATTGCAGAGAAATAAAATTACAAGAATTAAAGTCAACATAAGTTATCAATAAATACGAAACAACTAAGTCTTCTTAAATCTAGTTAGAGTTAGATTAATTCTGTTACATAATTATTAGAAATTATTTAAAACATCTAAATAAACTTTTCACTAAATATAAACGAATACAGACTCTATTTACTAAAGCTCAGTGCATAATACAAAATTTCTTAATTATTAGAAAGCAATTTAAACAGTATTCAACAATTATACATCAATTAGGGGATAATTACATAAACTCAAGTGTAGCAAAATAAAATTTCAAAAAAAAAATTAATATAGTGAGCCTACTTCAGTAAGACTGACCTCAAAGTGCATTCCAGGCATCGAAGTTAAGTTCAATATATATGCCTTAAATCCCCAGCTCCAACCAGTCTATTTCCACCCCCATTTGAATGGGTAAATAGTGACAACCAAAAAAGTTTAAAAATTGCACTTATTTTTGCTCATAAAATGCACAGAATTTACCTATCATTTCTCTTATAGTACATGTGGTAATTATAAAAAAAATGATAATCTCTTACATTTTTAGAGACCTTGGCATATAAATGTATATATTTTCAGTACAATGCAATAACTGCATAAACTACAACGTAGCTTATTGTAGTTTATGTCGTTACATTAGCCAAATATAAAGCACAAGTGACAATTACAAAATTATTTAATCCATTACATATTTTGATACCTCGACAAAAAATGCATTTATTTTCAGTATCATAAGCAATAAACTACCTCGACTTGTATTGTAGTTTGTAAGTCGTTACATTTGCAAAATATGAAGCGTGTGCAAGCTATAAGTAATTACGAAGTATGATTGCATTTGTGCTATTGCTATATCTTAAATATGTATAGTGCCCAACTAGCAATTACACGTTACTTTGATATATTTAAACTTCTAAACAAAGCTGCTGCCTTTTAAACTTGGGCAAATGTTATGAAACTCCTAAACACAAACCATTAGTTAATAAGTTTTAGCAGTGTTCACGTACTAGAAAACTCAACCCTATTCTTCATAGATAAACCAACTTCTAATACAGAAGTCTGTTTATCAAGGATGTAAAACCTACCTAACTTGTTAGTTTAGTGCCGTGACTGATATACATAAAAGTACAATTCGTTTGCAGTAATTTTCTTTCCATCGTCCTTTTACTATGCCTCAATATTTTTTTTCTTTCGAGAGATTGCGTCTATTTATCCTGTCCTATGCATAGTACACATATTAAACTTAACAACTCAAAAACAGTTAATACATTCATTATGTATAAAATTATTAGAAAATTTATTCAGAGACTTACACTAATATTTTTATGTTGTTTTAACACTTTTTACAAAAATCTACTGCTCATCTGCATTCTCTTTCATATATCATTTTAACACTTTACAAAGCTACTGCTCATAAGCTAAGTTTTTTTTTATACCATTTTAACACTTATTTTACAAAATCTACTCATCCGCCTAGTTTTTTGTGCCTTTTAAATTTTTTTTTTTTTTTTTTACAAAATTTACAGATCATCCACCTGGTTATAAGTGTAGAAAATTCTTGCATCAACCATTATGTACAATGGCAGGAAGCCAAACACAGTGGGCTGCTTCAACAACCATACATATACATATTCTGTTCATATTAAGAGTGCCTTTGTTACCAGAATGATCTGTAAAAAGTCACATATGGGTTTCTTTCCCCCTACAATAAAGTTTCCATATTGTGGGGGGCAGCAAGTCACGTATGGTTTTCTTAATCCCTACAAAATTTTCATAATGTTGGGACAGCGTCATGTATGGTTTCTTTGCACCTACAACAAATTAATAATGAGTGGACAATAAGGTACATATGGGTTTCTTCCCCCCAACAACAAAGTTCCGTAATGCGGGGACAAGAAGTCATATGTGGGTTTTTCCCCCCCCTACAACAGTTTCCATAATACGGGGATTCGCTGGAAGCTTAAAATTCGTCAAACTATTGTAGTTGGGGGTTAGCTCTGAAAAATTATATTGAGGATGCACTGTCTTTTAAACATAGAGAAATATGTACAGCTCAGTATTTAGAAAAGCCAATAAATAGCATCGTTCTGCCGTTAAATCAAAACTAGTATTGTTGTGGCCAGAGTATTGCATAAGATGCAGAGCAAGTACACAAACACGCAAACGATGCATAATCTGTATGACTAAGTTCGACAAGTTTTTGAATTGCTGTACACATTATTTGTTTGTCTGTACTATGTTTGGCACTGTACTGTTTACAAGGTGTATTGTATATATTTCTCTAGATGCATACCTAATGGACAGTGTCTTCTCCTGATATAATATCTGCATATTGATTTAAATATTACTTATTAGTAAAACACTGAAGCTACTTAATATCCTCAACAGGACGCTTAGTAACCTCTAAGCTTACGCGACATATTAATTATCCAGTTATGCTTGTTTTCTTGAAAGAAATTCTGCTTTATTTTCGGTCTGTATATTATGAATTACTTTTCTACTAAGACAGATAAGTAAACTTTTTTTTAATTTCTCTTACATAATTATTTTCTTCTTTTTCTTTACATCCATTTATTATAAAAATGGACATGGGAGAAATCATTTGCCTTAAATGACCAAACAAGAATTATCAAAAGATTGTTTATGAAGCCATTGTCAAATAACAGCAACTCGCATTTCCAATAAATTGACTCAAATTACTCACTTGAGTTGCTGATTATTGCATTAACGAAAGGTAGTTTTATGTGATCTGTAATATACAATAAACCAAAATATGAACAGTACTGTAATTCCCCAGCTCACACCTGTTTGTGTCCAACTCCTAATGGAATGGGAATTAATGACGACACTAAACAGCAAACAACTGTATTTACAATTTCAACAACCACTCCATCTTTAATTACCAAATTGGCTTTCTTGGTTTTCATACAATAAGTTGATAGCTTAAGAAGCCTCGATAAAAACCTATAATAGCAAATACCTTCAAAACTCTACATTTTACAGAGCAGTGACACAATATGTTTACATATTATTAAATCTGTTTTATTGGCTGAAGCTTAGTGGATATTTATATTAGCAAGTTAGCTAAAAAAAAATTGCAGTACATGTTTTCTACCTAATACTCTCCTTAGAAATTACCAAGAAGGGGAACTTAATTTCAGGTGCTGGAAGTCTTATTACATCCATTTTGACCCTGTATGTCAAAAGAGGAGTGCCTAGCACAGAATGGGAACCGACAAGGTACCATCAGTTTTGTAAAGAGAGCTTAGGTTAGGTTTTCAAATTATAAAACACTTTATAGTCCCAGTGCATCCATCACCAAAATTGGGGTTAGGACCCAAACAGCCAGTGCCAAAAAGGCTGTGCTATAAGTTACCAAACTCCATCTAGTATTAATCTCCATACCCCTTATATTTGCCTTTTGTGACGTGAAACAATGATAGTATTCTTTATATGCAATTCAAAGACTGTCCAAAATAAAAAAATAAAAAATCATTATGATGATGTTTTAGGCAAAAGCTAACAGGATGTTCAAACCAGAAGAGCACGCTGATATATATATTATATGAGAGGCTGGACAAACTTTCACGGCTCTGGGGAGAGGCTGTTTCCCCAAATGGTTTGGATATAGATGCACATAGAAGAGTATGCAAGGCATATCAGCTTCTGTAAATGGTTACTTTGACTTGGCCACTCACTTTCATAGGAGACTGCAGCCATTATGGATGAATATATTTCATAATTGGCTTCTTCTTTTGAGCTTGTTGCAAAACATTTCTGAAATGTTGACATAGGTGCTGTTCTTTAAGAGAAAACACTTCCAGATGTGTGGATATTTGTTGATCTTTAGAGAAAACACTTCAATCACTTTGATTTCTTTGTGTTCTCTGTTTATAATCAGAAGAAAAGTATGAAATAAAAGTTCAGAATCCCACTCGCTTATTTCTCTGCAAGAACTAACACTTCGTAGTTTTCATGTTTAATTTCAGTATGAATTATTATTATTAATGATTATTAATTATTTTCTAAGGTTTGTTTGGCACATATTGGAAATTTTCAAAGTTTCTGAAGACACATTACATAACTATAGGAAAAAATATCAATATATGAGAAAAATTCAAAAACAGCGGAAGTATAAAAAAACTTCACTAATGAATAAATATGACTACAAAAAGCGAGCTCTAAGTGTAATAAAACGGATTTACATTAAAGAACAATTCATGCAGTTAAGAAAAACATATAAATTATGCAGTCAAAAGTAAAATTACATAAAATTCCATATAAGATTCCAATACAAAACTTCCACATTCCAAAGTTTCAAAATTAAAATTTTAAATTAGGAATATAAGGCTTTCCAAATAAAATTCCACATTTACAGGCCTTGCAATTAAACAGAAAATAAGTTTTATCTCAATTTTCAGTCTTTTCAAATTAGCTACTAAATTCTGTTCTGTCATGGCTTACATATTCATATAATTCTTTTAGTGTGGCAACGTTTTACTTATACAATAACGATAAACCTACGCATTGCAAAGCTGGCTTCAATCTGTAATATAGCATGCTGAATTTAGTTCTAGTTCAATAATATCACAAAAAAGATATTTATTGATGAAAGTCATTCATCTGATGACGTCAGCTATATTTTCTAACCTAGTCATCATTTGTTTGCCTAGCTTTAACACAACATAAAATATAAACTTTGTCGACAAACCACTCTTTTGTATTTACTATGCTCATACAGTGTTCAGCTACACTATAACCATCACTGTGCTCTCACTATCCACAATGCAGATCAATACCCTTGACAGCTAAGGGCTTTCCTTCTCTCGTCTCAAACCCCACAGAGATGGGGTCGAAAAGGGGTTACTGATATATATTTCCAACAAGTACTCAGTGAGTGCCTAGAGTGTAGCCAATGTTAGGTGAGAGCCAAGGTGTCTCGTATTAGTCTTTTGATCGTGGTCGTTGCGGAGGGATTGTTAGGAGCTGCCACACTGTAGTTTACCTGAGTGAATGAGACAAGCAATAACTGAGGCTCTGGAAAGGATATTTGGGATCTTGTAAAGATAAGTAACCTCCTACAACCCTATGTATAGTTAAATGAACCCGTGAATTGTTAGGTTAGGCCTGCTAAGATTAGGTTGGATTGGGTTAGCAAAGATTTAATTTAGGATCAGTTATGTTAGTTTTGAATTGGTTAGGTGACCTGCCTTGTAAATATGAATCACCCTAGAGTGCCCTGGGGATTACTCTTCTTTACAAGATCCAATATTTGTATGCAAAGGTTTAAAGCATAAGAATAAAAAATAATTTACGACTATAATTTAATACTCATTTTATTTCTTTAAATGATAGTATATACCAGAGCGGCTATCACGCTGGCCATAACCTGTACAAAACAAGTGAAGTAATTGCTTCATCACCTCAACTTTTTAAACAATTGTTCTGTGGCAAAATAGTTAAAAGTCAATGAAGGAGAGATTGCATATATATATATATATATATATATATATATATATATATATATATATATATATATATATATATATATATATATATATATATATATATATATATATATATATATATATATATACAGTGGTTCTCATGTTTCATGGTTTTACATAATACAGTTTTGACTATCCAAGCTTGGAAAATATTAGAAAATTTTTCTTTTTAACTTCATACACCAAAAAATACATTGTGACAACTACAGTACTGTTTTTACATACATTCCAACTGTATTTGGCAAAGTGTAAGTAAAGTACATTAATCTTGGCATACTGCAAAGTACAAAAGCTCCCATACTTACGAACAAAAACCTACCCATGTATCAATGTATATAATTCTGTAATGTACTGTATTATTGGATCATTATTACTGTATTAAGATTCATTAATACTGTATACTTTGTTTTATGTAATAGTTAAGTGTTTTAGCCTAAGTACTGTACAGTACTGCATATTTATGTATTATACAGTACTGCATATATATGTACTGAAATGTACATGTTTTACTTTAACACAACTTACGAACAATTCTAGATACGAACGGACTTCTGAAACCCAACTCGTTCGTAAGTTGGGAAGAGATTCCATGCTAGGAATAGACACAAAGGATTTTGACTATAGGTGATTTTTTAACTTACACAGTAAGTGGTGGAAGCAATTAATAGTGTAAATTGAGGGACAGCTGTCTATATAAAATTGATATTGCCTGCGGTATCAGGAATCCAACGGGGGCTTTTGCCCTATCAGTTGAGGATACAGAAGGACTAGAGTAAAAATATTAGAACATTACTAAGCTGTACTTATTTACCAAAATGGTAATTTACTAGCATTTCAAGTTTACCTTAAAAAGAAATGGCTGGACGTCTCGAAAAGCTGTGTCATATATAAGGTCCAGCTCTGCTTGATTTGGAGGAGAGGGAATGTAGTCATGTCTATTCAGAGTATCAGTGATGTGTAACAACCGCTCTCCTAATGACTCTCCCACTTTCTCACGCCATATCTGTCTCTCTGGAATAGAAATAACAAGTGTAATTTATTTTTTTCACGGGAGAGACCCTCTTCCATTATTAGCGGAGTGGACACATATGCAATAATTAAATAGGGGTAACAATAAATATAGGCCTAATCCAAAGATACATTACCTTATCCAGAGATTTTTTCTTCCTTTTTATGCATCACTATTCATCTCAATTTGAAAGGGGGTGGACACAGGAAGGTTAAAGCTAACAGAAAGAACAATAAAATACTATATTTCCAATATGCTAGTGTTATAAAAGGGGATATCTAAGAATCACGTCAGGCAACTAATAATTTTTGGACATGCAATCACAAGTATGATAACTTTCCTTAGCATCACTAATACATAAATACAAAGGAGGGGTTTCCCAATCCCCTAGCTCTGCCCTATTTAGTCGACTTTTATGCCATGCAGGGGTACACAAAGGAGGTATCCATGCCCCCCCCCCAAAGAAATTATACTTTCTATGCTCAATATCAAAGTTTTAGTTATTGAAGTGTGACATAAAATTGTTTGCTTTATGTCGCTATTAATCCCCAATTCAATGGGGGTGGACATAGATAGGGGTGAGCTGGGGAATGTAATAATTTCATATTTACAATTAAATAAATCATTACATCAGTCCATAAAGTCATCTTATATCTACATAAAATATTGTATTAGATAACACATCTTTATCTGTCTAAATACTGGATATTCTATGTGTCAAAATGAGTCCCTGTTTGAATGGGGATAGACACAGACATGTTTGAGGTGGGTGATTAAGGCTGGATGTCCTTCCTAATGCCCAGCAGTGGGATACCATACAAAATACTGTATTACCCAACACAACAAAGTTCAAAATATTTTGCATATATCTCTCACTTTCCGCTATATTTTCAAGCCTTTCCCATCCTAACCGTCCCCTATTACTGTGATGGTACTCTTATGGGCTAAGATAATTCACCCAGTGTCATAATATATCCTTCCACCTAATCAGTCCCTATTACAGAATATCAGAGGTCATAATCATACAGTAAAATAAAATGATGAAGACTTTAGCAATACAGTACATATAACCTCACTACAATAATAAATTTATGCTGAATAATTTTGTATATATATTATATGAGACAAGAATATACAGCGATAAAGAGTTCAACCAAAGGTATTATCCAAGTTAATTTGTGTATTTGCATGTGAGTAACACTATGCAGTCCAGAAAAAAGAGAGAGAGAGAATCTCTCTACAGAACGTAATACTGTATATAAGAAAAAGGCGTTACTGTTTTCAAATGCAAAGCAGAGTTTTAAGTTAAAAGTTTTTTAAGTTTCTACTTGTATTCAAAATATAATTACCGTGCTCATTGTTAAGCGATACAACATTGACTCTCAACGTCCAAACCTCCCAGGGTATGCTTTCTGAAGCAAAGGGCCAACGGCCACGTTTTCGTTGATAAAATTCCAAAGCCACCTGGAAAAATGTATTAATGAGCAGTGATTACAAGTCAAATACAGATTTAAAAAGTGACTCTTCTAAAATAATGATAACCAGCTTTATCCAAGTTTAAAATAAAGTAGCTAGAATAATTACCATTTTTTTCCTATTAAAAAAATATTTAAATAGCAGAGCAGTAATGCTCGTGACTGATTCGTCAGGTAGAGGGTTCACGGCCCACCAGGGCCTGAGGTTAGAAAGGGTATTCACTAAGGGTAATGGTCACTTGTCAAAACCAAAGTCCTTCACAAGAAAGCAATGTCTTTGTCCTTAGTATAAAACGGAGTCCATGACATAACATAGTTTTTTTTTCTAAAACTATTCCCATCTCCTGCTAAGTTCAACTGGATAGTCACAACCTAAGAAAGAACGCTAGAATTTTGTGAAGACGAGTAACCCCAGGGTGCTCTAGGCTTATTCATATTGACGAGGCAAGTCACATCACCTAAGCTAATAATTTACGGGGTCATTTATATTCTGGGGGTTAGTTATTTTTAAAAACATCCAAAAAATACTTGCTTTCATCTCTCTTATAAACAATTTTGCTTGCTGTATGCAGTGAAAAAAGATCCAGCTCAATGTTGTTTGCCACTTTATGTTAATATTAATCCCCAATAGACATACAGGTTGAAGCTGGATGCCCCGAGACAGCATTGATCACATATCATCAGATCTCGATTTCCCTCACTAACGTTTATCAGGGTAGGCTGTATATTAACCTATTTTTTGGCAGCTTGGCTTATGACCAATAATGATAGTAATAATAGTTAATAATAATAATAATACACCTCTAACATATATTCACAAAACATTCACCCTCACAATATGTCAAGTTGTGACATCAAACCCTCTGAAGGGACCAGAGTGAAACGACATACCACATATTGGCAGTTGCTCTGAGGCCAAATTCTGGCATATAGTAAGACATGGACACGGGGACTGCAGTTGCACAGTGGTTAGAGTACTCGCCTCGGGAGACTACAGATCCACGATTGAGCCTACAGCAAGGTGTTAGGAAGAACATCCAGCCTTAATTTCCCAGCTCCAATCTGTCTGTGTCTACCTCATAATGAGGAAGAGTGACACAAAACAGCAACCTCACCTCACAGGTAGTGTGTGGAGATTTGTAGCTCGAGGATTGGTCGGTGCAGCAACTGCTTCTTCCCATCTACCTCCAGACTCTGGAACTCTCTTCCTCCTTTCTGTCTTTCCTAATTCTTATGACCTATCATCCTTCAAAAAGCAGATCTATCGTCATCTCAGAGCCTAGTCTTCCATATCTCTGGGTCCTCTGTACTTTGACTGTTTTTTCTGTCTGTCATTTTCCTTTGTGTGACATTACCTCATCTCTGCCTTGTCCTTAACCTTTTTCTTTTCCTTCGTCTTGGTATTTTCTCATGCCCGGGCCTTTATTGATAAGGGTAGGCTTTGCCTGTCCCAGTGAAAAAAAAAAAAACACACACACACTAAGGCACGGAACTAGTCTCATTTGCTTTTGTCTGACTCATAAACAAGTGTTTCTTTGATCACAGACAAAAAAATTTATTTCTATAAAGTAGTTTTTCCATAATTTGTTGTCACTGCAGACTAGTGGGAAGCACCAATACATTAGCCAAAAAATAATAAAAAATTATTGAGCATTACAATGTTTACTCACCTGACCACTTGGAGGGGCATCAGGAGCCCTGATAGCTTCACAGAAGCCACTCACTTCACGACGAATACTTCTGTCCAATTCTTCCGATGAACATCTAACCTGAAGTTTAAGAAATTGGTTAAAGCTTCTCTTTTATAAAGTTCACTTCATTGATATAAGTAGTTTACAACTAACATTTTCTATATGATGAATATCTAACTCAACGTTCAAGAATTTGGTTAAAGTTTCTTTGTAGAAGTTTGCTTCATTAACTAGTTAACTAAAATTTTTTCTATACTATCTCAATTTACATTAACTATAAAAAAAAGGTCATAGATATCTTGATAAGTGAAATTTTTGTCGTTACTACTTCAACAATAATGATTTCAAGCCATTTTAGTTATGTTAAGCATTGTACAGAAATCTAGGTATGATTTAGAGTATAGAAGCTCCCCTACTTATGAACAAAAATCTACCCATGTATAAATGTATGTACTACTGTACTGTATTATCACATTATTATTACTGTAGTGAAATTCATCAATGCTGTATACTTTATGGATTATGTAGAAGTTAAGTGTCTTTAGCCTAAGTACTGTACAGTACTTTTTTTTTTTTTTACCTAAACACAGCCTACAAACGTACTTCTGGAACCTAACTCGTTCATAAGTTGGGGAGTGTCTGTATACAGGAGGTTGGGAATAGGTTACTTACAAAGCACAGACGCTTATACATAAGCTTTTATAACATACACAACTTTTGGGAGTGGTTGAACGAACTAACTCCGTAAGATGAGGGAAAACATACAGGCCTAACACAATTCTATATAGATCGTTTTAAGGCAGTTTTTATACAAACATATTGATTCTACAATAACAAATGTTTGTAAAACAAGCTAATTTATAAGTCAGAATTATAAAAATTATAAAGATACACAGACACTCCCCTACTTAAGAACGAGTTTGGTTCCAGAAGTCCATTCGTAAGTAGAATTGTTTCTAAGTTGTGTTTAGGCACAGTACATTCATATGCAGTACTGTACAGTATTTAAGCAAAAGACACTTAACCATTTCATAAAACAAAGTATACAGCATTATTGAATATTAATGCAATAATAATAATGTAATAAGACCGAATAGTAATACATGGGTAGATGATGGATAGGATTCTGTTCGTAATGTGGAACAAAAGAAAGTCAGAATTAACAAACAAATACTATGTAGATATACTTACATATGTGAAATCTATAAAATCACAATCAACATCTTGGAAGCCAATGGTACCCACGGCATATGTGTCATCATTTTTGTAGTGAAACTTGCCCGTGGAACGGTGAAAGAGAAGTGTGTGGAACAGGCTCAATACGGCCTCATCCACCTGTCTACCTTCTACTTCCTGCGTATTAAAAATAATTCTGATTAACTTATGAAACTAAATCAGTTTTGTTGTTACAGTGCTATCTCATTTTAAAAAAAATGCACCATTTATGTAAATATTGGATCTTGTGAAGATATAACCATAATTATTGTTAGGCTAGTTTGGGCTGGGTTAGGTTTACTGACTAGTTTATAAGAGTAACCCTATAGCACCTTGAGGTTATTACTCTTCACAAGCTCTCATATAATTTCATTAAATTCTTCCAATAAGCAAGATGAAAAGAGAAACATATGTGAAACTATTAATTCCTATTACAGGATGGACACAGACAGGATGGAGCTGAGGAATTATGGCTGGATACCCTTTCTAACGTCCCAAGGTGGGCTTCATTGCAGGTATGCTACTTCCCAAGTCAAGTACTTTCACCTCCGTGCTACTGCGGTCCCCACTTTGGAGGGTAATGATGAATATTTAATTTTTTATTTTTTTTAGAGTAAGGGTATAATTTTCAAACAGCTGTTAATATTGATTCGCGATTAAGTAGGATTTTTTTTTTACTAGTGCTCATTAGGGGGCAGTATGTACAACGAAAAGCTTTGTTGAAACTTCAGAGTACAGGCAAATGGGAGGAGGGGTTAATGTATGCACAAATGAGACTGAAAAAAAATTATATAATCATAAGATTTTAATATTACTGGTTGATGAATTTAATTTTCTTGTCACTTGAAAGCAGTACATCATAATGGATATTTTTGCCTTCCTGAAACCCGTAATAAGAGATACTTATCCACTAGGAACTCCACACATCTTGTGTCAAAAGCCGTTTCAACATAAGTAACACAAGTAGACAATCACCTTAATTTGGGGCAATTTTGATGGGAGGACCCAGTGCCTAAATGGTCAAAAGTCATTAGCCTATTAGCACGGCCCCACTGACCTTACAGCCTAAGGTCAATGACCTTATATCCTTTAGGCCTAAACTGTTGCTAAGTGGGGTTCCCAATCTAAATCCGTGAGAAAACACAGGTAAAGTCTACCTGTATTAAAAATCCCAATAAAATAACTTCGAAATTAATGGTTAAATTTTCGTTTTCCGCAAAGAATTGCCCATGTCGAACCAATTATGAGCGACCGATCAATAATCTACGTCGAAATTCCTTATGCATGATGAAATCGAGTCCAATATTGTCTTGTGCATGGCAGGACGAATCAACCAAGCGATATATTCAGGTGAAAGACAAACTTTCAAAAGCCATTTTTCACTTATTTGTGACTTTTTATCACATATACGCACATAAACGGGTGTATTATGTCTCTATACACGCGTATGCATAGTGTATTATGTATGAAACTTTCGCAAATATGGTAAAATAAGGTTAAATTTCTCACCAGTTCTAAGACTTGCGTGTTAGCATTCATCCCGTCTCTCTCTCTTTGTTTTGATCTGCATTCTCAGCTGATGGTGACGTCACGGCGCTCCAAATTTGAATGAAGAATCATCATTATTTTCTTTATATGATATTTAAAATAATTCATAATAAGGAAGTTTGCGATTGTTATCTGCATCATAATAAAGAAAGTTTAGTCTGTTTACAGGACTTAGATCAATAATAATTATCGTTATGCAGGATATAAATATTAGTATTCAAATAATGACGTCACAATTTCGTATATGCAAAAAAAATTATAAAAAAAATAATCGTCAGCAGTTATATTGAAAGCGAATATGATCATGATGAAAATGCAAGTTTTGTAACAATAAGTGTAGTCACCGTTGTAGGGTACTGCGTAGTAAGATTTATATCTGTTTACAATACATAGCTGATTTCTCATGACGTCATGCGCCGAATATCATGGCGGGCACTCCATTTGGATATCTCTGAAAACAGTGACGCAATCCTTGTCGGTGAGAGGTTTTATATGAAGAATACAAAGGTTTTGTATAATTTTTTTGTTGATAAATATACTGAGTTAGTCTGTCTACAAATAGAAGATAATTATGTAAAGTAGCCAGATTTATGTAATAGCCACCACCACTACTTTTACTACTACTACTGGTATACTCCTACTGCTACTACTATACTCTTCCTACTACTACTACTATACTCCTATTACTACTACTACTACTACTACTACTACCATACTCCTCCTACTACTGCTACTACTACTACTAAAATCAACCTTATGACGCTATTCTCCTATCAAGACATATATCCACAAATCTTAGATACTTTGCATTTTCTACCTCCTGCTTGACGTTGTCCAGGGGTAACCAAGCAGTACAGACATTAAAAGAAAAAAGTGACTTGCAATCGCAACCATGCTCTGAAGAAACCCTTCGGTTTTTATTTATTTTTTTTATTCTGTCATGACTTAGGCAAGCCTCAATACAAGATTTTGGTTTGGGGTCCCATCCCTCCCAGGTTGTAAATATTCAAGGAGTAAATGATCTTTTTTTTCAGTGTTGGTGATTCGTTCCTAGTGCTGCCTTATCTTGTACTTTCCATTCTTGTTGTGGGCAATTTCCAGTGTTTGATGGTAATGGCTTGGGACCAGTTGGACAAAAATTATAATCTCAAAGTAAGTTTTCTAACTACTTAAACAGATCCTTCTGTCTTGTGAAACTTTACTTTCCCAGTAATTGGTTGAAGGACATGATCAACTGATACATTCTTGCAAACTTTCTTCAGTACTTTAGCAGTAATATTCCGGACTACATCATGTCTTATGGAAACAAGACTTTCCATAGGGCATGCCATTGCATGATCTCTATCCAAGCAATTTTCACGTGGCCACATTTCACTTAAACCTTCAATTGTCAATTCACGCTGTTTATTAAGACTGAAGCCTTTTTGCCTTGATTGATAAAGATACTAGCCAGATAAAAGCTCCAACCTTTTTAGGCATTTGTCCTCTTGTTCATAAAGCTCCTTCATCTGTTCTCTTTGACGACTTATTTAAATTTTATTTATTTAATCGTTGAATATCATAATTATTGATATGTGGTGATGTATCTTGTGCCTGAATGTAATCTGCCAAAGATGAAGTCAGTCGTGTGTCATTTTGGTACTCATTGGGAGCTTATTTTTGCAGGATTGATTAGACCCAGATCTCCTGATCTTGATGGCAGAGTTGACAGCTTCCAATCAGCATTTGACTGATTTGGAATATATACATTGTTAATGCTGTTTTCAAGTGGTTATGGTTGATCTTCATTCTTGGATATCTTTCTTGATATGTAGGTCCACCTATGTTTCAACCCAAATACGAAGGTGTTGTGTACCATATGTTGTTCTGTTTTTTAATTTTTGTCAGTTTGTAAATCTCTTTAGTCCAGTCATGTAGACCTACTCTTGCTTGGGGCAACTTCAAACTTGAATTCTTGAAATCCAGTGACTGCTCCCAGACAATACTTTCCATGTTCACTTGTTTCAGTATTTGTATATGCAAAAGTATCTGTCGTTTGTTGTAGCCTAATGCATCAGATTTCACAATTAAGCATGACTTTCTTGCATTTGGTTAGTATCCAAAATCCAACCGTATATCTTGTACAAACGTACAAACTGTAAATAATATTTTTTATCAAAATATGTAATTATTGTAAATAGGTAATCATTTAGTAATTATTAAGTTATTTTAAAGTTATATTTAATGGGTCAATAATTACTCTTGGGTCGTTTGTAACGCCTCCCACTGAAATAGCTGTACATATAAATAACCCTGAATTTGATGATTAAATCAGTTCAATATTCTGCTTGTATTGGTGAACATCCTCTTTAATATATTAAGTAAAATAACTCTTACTTTCCGTTTGAAGTAGTGAAGTAACTACAGTCGTTACAATCTTTAAGGCTATACCACCATTCCATTTTGTTATCAACTTCTAGCACCCCACAGATCATCTGCGTAGATAGCATGCTTGATACATGCACTCCAGTATTCAGTTTTACATAGAAGAACATACATAGCAATGGTGATAGGGCTCTCTAGAGTTTTTCCTTCAGCTGATTTTATTGTTTTATCGTTTTTATTTTCTGGTTCCTCCATTGATGTACCGTAGTGGTTTACTGCATTTCCGCATATGTTACTGATATATTGTGAAAGAGCGGGCCACAAGTGGAAGGTCCGCTCACCCTCAAGGGTGAACATCCAACAAAAAAAAAAAGTGGAATATTTATCAGATATACTTTTCACCATTGCATTTGTATTTATTGAATTAAATGCATTTATTGCATCTACAAGAATGACAACTCTGCATTTCCTTCTCCAGAGACTTTCTTCATGGCATGAAATAGCTGCTGATCAACTAACTTGATGTTTAGCATATACTGTACTGTAAATACCCTGTGTCATTTTAATATGATTTTTTCTTAATTCCAAAATGCATGTCTCAGTGATTCGTTTTGATATGTCTACAGTTGCAATTGGTCTTCCCCAGGATTTTTATTCATATTTACTCAACTACATGTTGTCAATGCATCTAGGTGCTGGCATTCACTTGTTGCAAGATCTTACCTAAAATGCAGTACCCATACTTATAACTGTTACAGCTACTCCATTATTCTTTTTCTTAATCTCTTCAACAGTGTTGTGAGTTTATTCCTGATGGTCAGACTCATCCCTGCATTTTCACTGCTTTATTCCAAATCATTAGGCCTTGTATAGCCTCAAAGACACATGGGTTTGCGGCTAATATAATCCATTTTAGTTTCAGCCTGTAAGTGGGTGTTCTTGCTTCTGATGTAGTTCCTTTAAATTTTTTCCTCCTCTGTTATGGTCAGTGGAACCGATACTGTAAAATTTTTTCGCATCTTGATGACTGGATTGATTTTTCCCAGATTTTTTTCAGAATATCAAACTCCTATTGTTATCACCATCAGTATGATATGGTTTTCTGTTGAAGGACAAGTCAGTGTTGCCTTGCTGGTGCCACAACTTTTCCAACGTGTATTTTTTCCAAAGGGATAGTCAGCTTGGCAGTGCTGCAATATATTCCTTTAAATTGGAGATTTAATGGGTTTTCTGATGTAATAATTGGGATAGTATCATCAAGTCATCAAGACCTTTTGGGAAAGTGTTTCATAAAGGTTATCGTTGCTATGGTGATTAAGGAACTATGTTGATATTATAATAATATCTTTAGTAGCCTCACATTTGGGATGTTCAAAGAAAGTTTGTGCTTTCCTAAACATTTTTAATATATATGCTGTTGTCACCCATTTGAAGGCTTCATCAAGCTTCATTCCGTGGCATTTGGAAGGTTCCTGAGGAGAGTTTGAGATCATCTTGTCTCAGTGGTATAAACATCCCTTTAAGCTTTCCGGTTGTCTCATCATTTATACATATGCATAGAGGTCTTTCATCTTACAAAAGCAGTTTTTAGTGATTACAAGAACAGCGATTCAGTCTCTTTGATGAGCGTCATTATGTCTTGAGTGTTTTATCAGATTATATCCTTTGCCATCACTTTCTGGAACTTGAACAAACGGATCCACATTGAGAACTTCAATGGCGGCGACAATTTTCAGAGGATCTGCCCAAGATTTTTTTTTTTATTTATTTTTTTTTTTTAATGATTGTGACACCAGGACGGGTTTAATGTGAATCATCACTTACTGGAACTTGACTAAACCAAATCCACATTGAGAGCTTCATTGGTGGAGACAGTTTTCAGGGGAGCTGCCCAGGAACTAATGTGACCTGCAATGCTTAAAACGTTTTGCATATGTGGATCAAAATTTTCCAAAACTTTTGTTATAGTAGTTCCCCTTGTTTTTTATTGCTTCATTGACCATTCTTTTCATCAGTTCATATGCATTTTATATCCGTACTATGCCAAGAAGAAGTACCCAATGAAATGAATGCCATCATCAGTGACATTTTATAATCTTACTGTCTTTCCTTTTACTCGTTCTTTGCTTTTTATCTGGGCCAATGTGTCAATGTTGTATTGGTGTTACTTTCCATTATTTCCTAATTTTTTTCTTATATATCCTTCTCCTGTTTCTCACCCACATCACGATCTTCTCTTCATCTCCACGCCTTTTAGCTCTTGCTGGGTGTGCATTCACCAGTGGCAAAATATGAGGTGGCATGACTTCTCTCTCTGATGTATCCCGTGATTTCTAGGCATCTCTTATTCTAATTTTTTTTATAACGAAAAACAGATCTACAGTGTAAATACACATTAACTTTTTTTTTCACATTGTGCGTACTATTTTTCCTTTCCAAAATTATGATGCTATATATATATTATATATATATATATATATATATATATATATATATATATATATATATATATATATATATATATATATATATATATATGTGTGTGTGTGTGTGTGTGTGTGTGTGTGTGTGTGTGTGTGTGTGTGTGTGTGTGTGTGTGTGTGTGTGTGTGTGTGTGTGTGTGTGTGTGATTACCTAATTGTGATTACTTAATTGTGCTTACGGGAAAGAGCCCAAAGCTCGTATTTTCCCATCTTCTGATCGGTTCCATTTTGTACTTAGTGATACTTATCATACCTGTCCTTAAAACTCTTGATTAAGATAGCATTAACCACCTCCTCGCTTAGAGAATTCCAATCATCAACTACTCTTACACTAAAAAAGTACTTCCTTACATCCTGCAAAGAAGTTTTCTTACGAAGCTTCAAACTATGTGCTCTAGTTCTAGAGCCAGCCATATTAAAATATCGATCCCTATCCACTCTATCATAACCATGAAGGAATTTAAAGACTGTCACCATATCCCCCCTCAATCATCTAGCTTTGAGTGATGGTAAGTCTAATTCCCTCAGCCTCTCATCATAACTGAGATTGCGTATTTCTGGCACCAGTTTCGTGGCATGTCTTTGAACTTTTTCAAGCTTATCTACGAGCTGTTTCAAATGCGGATTCCAAAAGGGGGCTGCATATTCATATTTTGGCCTCACATAGGTTACATAAATATTTCTGAACATTTCCTTGTCCATGTGCCTGAAGGCTACCCTTACATTTGATAAGAAAGCTTATGCTTCCCTTACTATACCATTTATATGTATTTCTAGAGACAAATCTGCCAGTATATTTACTCCTAGATATCTCTCATTTTCTGTCTCTTGAAGTTGTACGCCTGCCACCGAGTAGTCAAGCTTGGGTCTTCTTCCACTTGTACCCATTCTCATTACCTTACATTATGAAGTATTGAATTTCATTAGCCACTTTTCTGACCACTCATGCAGACTATTTAGATCTTCCTGAAGTTCTCTACCATTGTTCTCGTTTTTTACCTTCTTCACAATCTATGCATTATCTGCAAGCATATTCATGAATGAATTTACAGACTCTGGTAAGTCATTTACATATACAAGGAACAAAAGTGGCCCTAAAACTGAACCCTGTGGAACTCCACTACTAACTCTTCTCCATTTTGACATTGGGTGTCTTACTCTAACCCTCTGTTCCCTTCCTTCTAAGTAAGTTTCTATCCATTCCAAGACATTTCTACCTATTCTAGCCATTGCTTACAGCTTCTTAATAAGTCTCCCTTGTGGAACAGTGTCAAATGCATTCTGGAAGTCTAGGAATATGCAATCTCGGCTTACCTCATCTTAAACTTCTAATAAGTTTGTTGCTATTGATCTACCTTCTCTGAAGCCATGTTGTCTTACTGACAAAAATTTGAAGAATTCCAAGTGAAGAGAGATATGTTTCCTTAGTAGTTTCTCCATAACTTTGCAAACTATGCTGGTCAAGGAAACTGGTCTATAGTATAGAGCCGTATCCCTAGGTCCCTTTTTGAAGATGAGTATCACATTTGCTTGTTTCCAGCATCTTGGACTCTCCCCTGACTCCAGTGACTTTTTAAATATGATACTTAGTGCCACTGATATTGAGTTTGCTCATTTTTTAAGTACATGAGGGGATACATCATCAGGACCTGTAACTTTATGGACGTCTAACTCCATCAGCGCTTTGCATACCTCTGTGGCTGAATGGTTGATGTTTTCTAATACCAGCCCATGAGCTTCTATCTCAGCAATCTGAGGGGGTAGGGTATTTTCTACTGTAAATACTGACTGAAACTCCTTGTTCAACTCTTTGCAGATCCCTTCATCCGTCTCTGTGATGCTTCCATCCGCTCTGTTAAGCCTTAAAACCTGTTCTTTTACATTCAGTTTTCCTCTGATAAAGCTGTGGAAAAGCTTGGGATTTTCTTTAGCCTTCCTGGTGATGTCCCTCTCATAGTCTCTCTCTACCTCTTCTTTTACTTAGGTAATCATTTCTCGCTCTTTTGTAGGTTTGCCAGGCATTTATGTTTTTTCTCCTCCTATACCTTTTCCAGCATTTGTCTCTCGACTCCTTAGCTCTTTTACACTCATTATCAAACCATTTCTCTCTGGCATGAATTACACCTACTTTGGTGACAGGTATGCAGCAATCTACTATCTTCCCATATTTCTCACGAAAGATGTCATACAAAAGATGTCGTAACTTGCTTGTACAGATTTGTTGTAAAATAAGGTCCACCAGTCAATAACTGCAAAAAGCTCATTCATTTTGATGTAATCTCCTTTCGGATAGTTCCTCCTCATGTCCTCAGTGCCTTTACTTTTAGGCAGAACATCTTCAATGATATACTCCATCAACAACACACAGTGGTCACTCTTCCCAATTGGTGGTTCATACTCATTTTTTTCAATATCCAACACGTTATCTGTGAATACTAGATCAAGTAGTGATGACTCATCCCCACCCCTGTCCCTCGTTGGTTCTAGTACATGTTGGTGTAGGAAATTCCCTTGTACGCAGTCTAGGAATTTAACCCCGAATGTGTCCTCACCACTGTGTGGGTCATGATTTATCCAATCTATCTCTTTATGATTAAAATCTCCCATAATCAAAATCCTACATTTCTCTCCCGTGCCGTGTTAATAACTGAGTTTATGACTTCAATAGTATCTATATGACTCTCCTTGTAAACTTCTAGCTTATGTTGGTCCCTTGGTGAGTTATATACAACAGTTAGTATAATGCTTTTGACCCAGTATTTATGTGAGCAACAAGAAATTCCTTGAACTCTCTTTTTATAGCCAAGTTTAATTCGTCAGCCTGAATCCTTTCACTTATGAGCAGTGCTATCCCTCCACCAGTCCTCTCAGATCTTTCAACCCTTGATATTTTGAAGCCCTTAGGAAACACTGTGACACTATTTAGTGTCTGTAATTGCTACTATATCTGCCTTACTGTTGTGGATCCTATCTTTTAATTCTACTGCCTTACCAGCTAATCCATCAGCATTTGTGTATAGCAATCTTAATGAGGCCCCAGCCCCTGATCTTCTGTCATTATCTTCTTTATCTCCCCTTTGTCTGGAAGAACTCTGAAATGAAAATTTTTCTTCTCTTCTTCATTTCTTTCCTCATTTAACCTTCTAGACTCTTGCAACAAGTTTTTTATCTTTTCCATCTCTTTCGGTGTTCTGTATCGTCTAATGAGCACTTCTTTAAATTTTTTATGGTCTTTTATACTTTTTTCCTCATCAGTATTTCTCTACATGTGTCCCCTCTCTCAAAGGTTACTTTTGTTGGTCTCTGCTTTCCCTCCCTCGAATATGGTTGGTGAATGTTCACAATATCCTCAGGACCACAAACTACTCTAAGCTTTCTTACAACCCTAGCTTTATTTTCTTTAAGTCTCCCCTGCCATGTTGGGTCCTGGGATTCGCTTATGCCTGAGATTACCACTGTCTTCTCTTTATCAAGTGCCTGTTTAATCAGTGGATTTGCCCTTTCCATCACAACGTGTAATTACCTAATTGTAATTACCTAATTGTGTTTACGGGAAAGATCCCAAAGCTCGTATCTTCCCGTCTCCTGATCGGTTCCATTTTATACTTAGTGATACTTATCATACCTGTCCTTAAAACTATGGATTGAGTTAGCATTAACTACCTCCTCTCTTAGCGAATTTCCAATTATCAACTACTCTTACACTGAAGAAGTATTTCCTTACATCCTGCAAAGAAGTTTTCTTACGAAGCTTCAAACTATGACCTCTAGTTCTAGAGCCTGCCATATCAAAAAATCGATCCCTATCCACTCTATCATAACCATGAAGGAATTTATAGACTGTCACCATATCCCCCCTCAATTTTCTAGCTTCGAGTGATGGTAAGTCTAATTCCCTCAACCTCTCATCATAACTGAGATTGCGTATTTCTGGCACCAGGTTCGTGGCATGTCTTTGAACTTTTTCAAGCTTAGCTACGTGCTTTCTCAAGTGCGAATTCCAAAAGGAGGCTGCATATTCAAATTTTGGCCTCACATAGGTTGCATAGATATTTCTGAACATTTCCTTGTACATGTGCCTGAACGCTACCCTTACATTTGATAAGAATGCATATGCTGTGTGTGATTACCTAATTGTGATTACCTAATTGTGTTTACGGGAAAGAGCCCAAAGCTCGTATCTTCCCGTCTCCTGATCGGTTCCATTTTATACTTAGTGATACTTATCATACCTGTCCTTAAAACTATGGATTGAGATAGCATTAACTACCTCCTCGCTTAGCCAATTCCAATTATCAACTACTCTTACACTGAAAAAGTATTTCCTTACATCCTGCAAAGAAGTTTTCTTACGAAGCTTCAAACTATGACCTCTAGTTCTAGAGCCTGCCATATAAAAAAATCGATCCCTATCCACTCTATCATAACCATGAAGGAATTTATAGACTGTCACCATATCCCCCCTCAATTTTCTAGCTTCGAGTGATGGTAAGTCTAATTCCCTCAACCTCTCATCATAATGAGATTGCGTATTTCTGGCACCAGTTTCGTGGCATGTCTTTGAATAATAATAATAATAATAATAATAATAATAGAGCAAATGTAACTATACATATAAAAATGAATAAAGTACAGAAAATAAAAGTTTATCACAAGTATGTACATATGTATGTATGTAGACACACACACGATTATGTTGCTTATAAATATACATAAATGCACTTTCATATTATAAAGAAGGAAACTTTCATAATATAATTATTTTTTTTTCTTTCTATTATGTCTGTTGAGATACAATCTCACCTACATATATGTCGGTGTTCCGAAGGTATTGCGTCATGACTGTACAGTATGTATAGTAAATTAGATAGCTCTTTTTAATTGGAATTTTTGTTGGTATTTAAAGAAAAACAATACATTAACAATTATACTTGTGATAAACTTTTATTTTCTGTACTTTATTCATTTTTATATGTATAGTTACATTTGCTCTATTATTATTATTATTATTATTATTATTATTATTATTATTATTATTATTATTATTATTATTATTATTGTAGTTGTTGTTGTTATCGTAACACAATATGTTCTGTTTAAAAAGCATCTTTGTTGTAATAATAATAATAATAATAATAATAATAATAATAATAATAATAATAATAATAACAATAATAATTATTATTATTATTATTATTATTATTATTATTATTATTAGTAGTAGTAGTAGTAGTAGTAGTTTTTGTTGTTGTTGTTGTAGTAGTAGTAGTGTTAGTTGTTGGTATTATTATTATTTTATTGAATCTTAAAAATATTATTATTATTATTATTATTATTATTATTATTATTATTATTAATGCCATCTAACCCTTGATTTTTATTTATTTATATATTCTTCGATATTGTTATATTTATTATTCTCACTGTTATATCCTTATATTAATGTCGTAGATATTATTTCCGTAGTATAATCGCCGAATTCTTGAAAAAAATATGAAATAGTATTAAAAATCTGTGTTCTCCTGCCACCTGGTTTTCATTACTGGAACTTCCAGACTTGAATTTGTCGCTGCCAGACGTAGAACGGATCAACTGAAGTTCCCACGTTTCTGTATGGCCTTTCGCTTGAACATTTCACTATTTAAAGAGCGTTGTTGTTACAGAATGTAGATAATTGTATTATTTTCCTTTATAAAGGCTTTATGAGTACCGACATTGTATTTCGACTATATTAGACTTCTTGTCTTTGAGGTCGAGTGTACGATAACTCTTCCAGGGTGTCAAGAAAGTTGCTCTCGGGGTTCATCTTCTTTGGGTCCTCCAGTTCATATCAGTGTTCCAGTGTAGGATGTGGGAGTGGGGTCAGTAGGAGTTTTTGTAAACATCATTGAGTTTCAAGTTTCGTCTTCCGAATAATATTCATGAAGAAAATTTACCAGTTTGAGAGACAATATTAAAGTGCTTCGTATTTTGAAAAGATAAATTGGAAAGAGATTGTATTTTTACATGGTTCCTGGAACATGTATAGGGCATTAACTCAAAATACTGAAATATTCTGAAAATCTTTATCATAAACTTCGAGGAGTGTTTTGGGAGTGATAGAAGCCTTTTGGAATAAGCCTTTTTTCCAAGGTTCGGAAACATGTGGAAGGCTTTAAGCCTTGGGAGGGCTCTGGCAGCCCTTCTGTTGGTGGTCTTCTTGAACTCACCTTTCCCGGTCGGTGCTCAACTGGGCATTGATACCCAGAACGCTTCGGGCGATATTTGTGACTGTTCACCCCCTTGTGAAGGTGATGGCGGCGGTGTTTGCCGTGGGCGTATTGTGTCCAGAGATGATTGCCCTTGTTGCAAAGTTTGTGCCCAGCAAGAAGGGGCAAATTGCACGCATCCTACCCAACCCTGTGACACTGAATTCGGTCTTGTCTGTGCTTCAGAAGGCATTTGTAAAGGTAAAATTTTCACTGTGTTTTCTCCTAATTAGTTTTATAACATGGATTTGGAATATAAAACAATGTATAAGGAATTTCATAAACTCCTTTTTCTTATCTATCTATCTATCTATCTATCTCTTTCAAATCCTCAAGTATAAAAGTAAGTAAGTGCTTGTTGTGCAGAGGCTGGGAATCCTAAACTCGTTCTCTCTCTCTCTCTCTCTCTCTCTCTCTCTCTCTCTCTCTCTCTCTCTCTCTCTCTCTCTCTCTCTCTCTCTCTCTCTCTCTCTCTCTCTCTCTCTCTCTCTCTCTCTCTCTCAGGTTTTAGCTAAAGCATTCTGTTCCAATAGTCTTAACAGACAGGTGTAATTTATATAAGGTTAGCCAAGACTGGGTTGGTTCTCGGGCACCATGGCAAAGCCATCCTCTAGGAAGGTCAGAGCAGGTGTTACAAAGGGTATGAAGGATATTGGAAAGAACAGTGAAGGAGTGTTCCCTCCACTTCGACAAGGAAGACCAAGGAAACGAGATGGAACGTAATGAGTGTTCCATCACAGGGAAGAGAATCACGGCAATTGGAAAGAACAATGAAGGAGTGTTCCTTCCACGTCATCAAGGAGAACCAAGAAATGGAAAGGAACCTTAGGGAGTGTTCCATAGCAGAGAAAAGAATCAAGTCATTGGAATTTGACTTAAGGAGTGTTCCTTCTCTAGTCAGTGCACGCAAACTGTAATATATATTCGACAGTATTTACATAATTTAACTCAGAAATTCGGTCACTCTGAGAGCAAGCCAGGTCAAGTCAGTCCTGGTCCCAAGCCCTTATCAACGAATAGGTTAGTATCAGGAAGGGCATCTGTCCGTAAAATCTTAGCCTAATGGAGCCATTAGAACTACTCATCTCGGAGAGGATATCCTGAGACACCGTGACATTATATGACCATGAAGAAAACTTCTTATAGCAAATACAGATTTTATATAATCAGATCAGATATCCGTGATTGGGGGAACAAGTCAACCCAATTAGTCCTGGTCCGGAGCCAGGATCAGTAGAGAGGGTTGATGTCGTTAAAATTTTTGACACACTGCCAACCGCTAGTCTCCAAAGAGGCTCGTGAAATGCAGTGACCCCATGGAAAGTACAGAACTTACATAGTTCGGGGTAGCGTGAGTCATGTTGACTGCTTTAGCATAACCGATAGAGTACTCAGCTCGGAAAGTGATGAAAGGAAAGGAATCCCATCCCACCTTAATTCCCCAGCTCTCATCCGTCTTTGTCTATCCCCAGTGGGTACTAATAGTGTGTGTGTGTATCGTTCCGCTGGGTATCTCGATACCAATCAAGGAAATGCTGAGGTATGCTTTGAGGAATAGGGTGGGAAGGGCGAAAGGGATAGTGTAGAGGGGGGGTTAAGGGGCAAATTAGGGGGGGCATGGGCATAGAGAAGTGGGCACGATCGTGTCTTGCACCACTGACTTCAACTTTCACAACATTCATTCAGTTACTGAAAATGACTGAACTCTGACGTCATAGGGCCAAATGGTTCACTCTTGAATATTAAATGTTTCTTATGAGGTGCGATTGTTATATGTATTTATGTATGTACTTATTTATACATAACTATACGTTGTATAGTTATGTATTTATTTATTCTTTAATTCATTCAGCCAATCATTTTTGTTGGAATAAAAACCTTCATTATAATCGCATAATAAAGCCAGAGAGGACAGACGAAAATCTTGTCGTTTTTCCTAACTACTGTCATCTTAGTAGGTCAGTTGAGTATAGCACCGAAAATGAGACCAGTGGTGCATCCTATGTCCTCACAAAATCGAACGTACGTGGGAGTACATATTTCTCTCTCTCTCTCTCTCTCTCTCTCTCTCTCTCTCTCTCTCTCTCTCTATATATATATATATATATATATATATATATATATATATATATATATATATATATATATATATATATGTGTGTGTGTGTGTGTGTGTGTGTGTGTGTGTACTTTTATGTATCCTTCACTGTACCAAATTTTACGTTAATTTAGCTATGTAGTTGTAATTCATAGAATATTCATAATGTTATTATACTCTGATTATAAAATTAATTTGTGATTGATTTATTATTATTATTATTATTATTATTATTATCGTTATTATTGTTATTATATTATTGTTGTTATTATTATTATTTTATAATCACAATAATGATAATGATATTATAATTATTATTATTATTATTATTATAATTATTATTATTAATATTATTATTATTATTATTATTATGATGATGATGAAGCCATGCTGACTACCTTACTTTATTACAATTGTGGCCATCCTTTTAGCCTATTCATTTATTCATTATTTCAAGTGGCTTTTGGGTCGTTCCACTTTCTTCTTTTACTTATTGCATATTTTTCTATTTATCTTTCTTTCTTATTTATTTTGCATTTTTTTTTTGTGTGCATGGAGAGAGGCAGAGCAGATTTTCCTTTAAAGCAATTGAATGTTTAATCGGACCGCGGTAGAATAGTTGTTAGAATACTCGGCTAGAGAGGTGATATAAGTATGTTAAGAGAAGGAAATTTCTGAAAAGGAAAACAAATATTCTTTATAAAAAAAATTTTTAAAACGTGCTTTCAAAAATAATTTTTTTTTTTACGGTGAAAACGATGAAAAATAAATGATTTCTAAGAAAAAAAAATGTATAAAATGTCTGTTTGCCTCTTTGTGTCACTATTGATTCCCATAGTGGGGGTGGAAGCAGACAGGTTTTATTTGGGGAATTAATGCTTTAATATCCTTCCTAATGTACCCCGTTAGATTCGATCACGCTCTCATCTCCAGAACCGAGCACTCTACTGGTTACGATACGGCGGTCCTTAATAAATATTCATGAAATGAATAGCTCACTAGTAAGTGTGTTCAGGGATGAATAATGTTAAACAATTCAATTTAAATATCATTATCAAGTAAATTACGTCAGAGTGATATAATCAAGGTTATTTTCAATTATGCAAAAAAATAATTGGTCATTAATTGCCATTATTCGAAGCAGTGACGTGGTAAAACACGAATGCTAAAATTGGTGTGATTTTTTTCATTGCATATTTGTTCTGTGTTTTTGGGGTGAGAGTGTTTTATTATTATTATTATTATTATTATTATTATTACTACTACTACTACTACTACTACTACTACTACTACTACTACTAATAATAATAATAATAATAGTGATGCTAATGATAAAAGTAGTATTAGTAGTAGTCGTATCGGTTTTAAAAGTAGTTATTGTAGTAATAGTAACAGTAGTAGTAAGAGTTGTGGTGGTAGTAGTTGTTGTAGCAGTAATAGCAGCAATGGTAATAGTAGTAATAAGAACATTTATTTTCATTATTCACAGCTTCCCATCCCTTTCTCAGTATTGCCAGATCCTCCCTATAACCTTCAGTACAATCTCATCCTTTATAAATGCTGATTAATGCTAATATATAGACTGAGATGACTTGGCAACACTGAATTTGACTTCGTTTCTCTGGAACTCTAGCAATGAAGGAATTCCTGATTTTAATTTTTTCTGTATGTGTCTTTTTTTCGAATTTTGAGGTAATGTTTTTTTGCTCTCTCTCTCTCTCTCTCTCTCTCTCTCTCTCTCTCTCTCTCTCTCTCTCTCTCTCTCTCTCTCTCTCTCTCTCTCTCTCTCATATATATATATATATATATATATATATATATATATATATATATATATATATATATATAATTTTTTAAGCATTTTTCCCGTATTAGGAAAGTGGCTGAGTCAAGGCAAAGTACTTTGACTCTGGGAAGAGAACATACAGAGGCTGGGATTTCCAATCCCCTAGCTCCGCCCCATTTAGTCGACTCTTATGACACGCAGGGGAACACGGAGGAGGTGTTCTAGCCCCTTCTCTCAGGGGGAATATATATATATATATATATATATATATATATATATATATATATATATATATGTTGCCATTGTTTTCAAAATGTAATTATTCGTTATGTTAGGATGATTACTATGATTATTTTCAAGTTCAATGCGTGATTACCCTAACATGGCAGACGCTCATTACCGAATTTTCTGCAGATTATAGTGATGATTATTATTATTATTATTGTTTTTTATGTATTCTTTACATACATACATACGTCCACACATCAGTGAATACTTACATACGTATATATTATGTTTGTATAATATATATTTATATATGCATACATTCATGCATTCCTACATTCAGAAACAGGTGTTTGCATGCACACACACGGGCGCACACGCGCACATTTATCAATAAGAACGTTTGATGCATTCATATAAACTGTTAGGTGTTCGCACATACATGCATAAATACATATATACAGGCATACGTATGTGCATACATGCATGCTTACATACATGCATACACCCATATATGTACATACTTGCATGCATAAATACATACATACATGCATGCATGCATACATACATAAATACATACATACATACATACATACAGTGTTTAAACAAGTTCTTTAATTATTTTCGGCTTATTTTATGCAATGTTTATCTTTGGGATCTACATCTCGGTGGTCCGGTTTATATTCAAACGTTATTTCTAATATCTTTGAGTGTGTGTATGTGTGTTTGTGTGTGAATACCTAATTGTGTCTACGGAAAAGAGCCATAAGCTGGTAACTTTCCGTCACCTGGTCGGTTTCATTTTATGTGTTTGTGTGTGCGTTTGTGCGTGTGTCTGTGTTTGTGAGAGATATTAAAAATAAAGAAAACGTATCGAAATAAGAGAAAGTTGCTAAAAGAAAAGAAAAAAAGGAAGAAGAAAGATGAGGATAAGAAAGAGAAAACAAACGTAAGCAAAACAGAAGAAATAGAAGAATTAATAAACGGCATTGGCAAATAAATATTGAAAAAAACTGTAAATATTCAGAATGCAACAGAAAAGAAGAAGACGAAGAAGAAGAAGAAGAAGAAGAATAAGAAGAAGAAGAAGACGACGACGAAGAAGAGAAGAAGAAGAAGAAGAAGAAGAAGAAGAAGTAGTAGAAGAAGAAGATAGAACAGTGGCAAAAATGGAAAGTATTTCTTTAACCGCAGCTGATAAGGCTGCTTGATAACGTTTATTTTTCTCTCTCTCTCTCTCTCTCTCTCTCTCTCTCTCTCTCTCTCTCTCTCTCTCTCTCTCTCTCTCTCTCTCTCTCTCTCTCTCTCTCTCTCTCTCTCTCTCTCTCCACTTGCATGCACCTGCTTCCCCTCGTTAATAAGACCGTATCATTTATCGAATCAATCTCTTTTTCTTTCTTTCTTTCTCTCTCTCTCTCTATCTATCTATATACCTATCTATCTATCTATCTCTATCCATCTATATATCTATCTATCTATCTATATTTCGATGTCTTTTTTCCACCTATCTATTAATATATCTTTCGATGTCTTTTCTATTTATTTATCTCTATCTATCTATCTATCTTTCGATGTCTTTTCTATCTATTTATCTCTATCTATCTGTCTATCTATCTATCTCCTTAACAAGATAGGATGAAGAGGAGGAACATATCTAAATGTAACTTTCCATACATACGTTTAAAATAAGTCATTCTCCGCAAAATTTTTGTCATTTAATTTACTTCTCTTTTTCTATCCACATTTTATCACCTTTTCTTTACATTAATTCCCACCCCTTTCACTCTCCCTTCTTTCCCCCCCCTTCCACCTCCCTCTGTTCCACTCCCTCCCTCCCTCCCTCATTCCCTCCCCCCTCCAAAAATAATGAAGTCCCTTTTTTTTTTTGGAGGGTTCGATCGATAATGACACACGAGGACAGATCTTCTCTTCGGATCAATATTATTCACCTTGGCAACAAACTCACTTTTATTTTGGACCTGCAGCGAGAGGTTCTGGCGTAGTAGTGCCATGCGATCAAAGCATCAAGATGCGAGGTTGGGACCTCTGTATAGCTAGTGGTGTGCTCAGTGTACCTGCTGAGATGACATTGTGTATATAACCACATAGAGGAAGTCGCTACCTTCTGATTCTTTACGTCTTAAAGTAGTTGTGGCCGGAAGATGCTATACTCTCCATAGTATTATTATTATTATTATTATTATTATTATTATTATTATTATTATTATTATTATTGTTATTATTATTATTATTATTATTATTTTACTTATTTATTTATTTTTTCATTTTTTGCATGGGGAAAATTGGAGATTTCCAGCGGATTAGAAGGGGAAGGATGAGTGAAAATTGGGGAAATTATCTTAATTTGAGAGAGAGAGAGAGAGAGAGAGAGAGAGAGAGAGAGAGAGAGAGAGAGAGAGAGAGAGAGAGAGAGAGAGAGAGAGAGAGAGAGAGCGCAGGTGTGACTCATGGTTAAAAAGTTGTACGCATCCTTTGTGTTCTGCTGATGAATTCAATGCGTACGCTTGTCCTGCGATGCGACGCGTGTGCGCACGTGTCCCTCCCCGCTTTCAATCCAGCCTGAGAGCTTTTTGGAGTACATAATTATAGGATAGTGTATATACTTATATGTATGTATGTATGTATATATATATATATATATATATATATATATATATATATATATATATATATATATATATATATATATATATATATATATATATATATATATATATATATATATATGTATGTATGTATGTGTGTGTGTGTATGTGTGTTTGTGATCCGTTAGCCTTCAGACACAGCTTATAGACTTTTGTAGAATCACTAGTTGTTGTCGCTCGCCTTGAATAACAGTTAACCAAAAAATTGAAGTTAAAAAGAGAACTGTTTATTTCTCAGAGTTCGT
>JAXCGZ010011722.1:62500-67500 GCA_037179515.1 Halocaridina rubra
ACCGTGCTAGTGTTATTCAAGAAAATGGAGCATTCCATTGCATTATCAGTGTTCCTAATACAGTCAGTAATGATAGGATTGTGAAGTATTTCACTAGTCTGCTCTGTATCTCAAGAAAAAGATTATTGTAAGATGTGTTCCAGGAAACTAGTGGAAATAACTGTTGTGTTATAAGTGTTCCAAGTGGCTTCTTAATAGTTTTCATTTTCAATTTTACTACTAGACTATTCCTTGTCTTAGATAAAAGCAAATGTAGACAGATGTGTTTCTGGAAAGAGGTGGGTAGATATTTGTTGTGTTACCAGTGTTCCTAGTGGCTCCAGTAGAAGTGTTTTACAACTAGAATAGTCTGCATTATGCAGGAAAATATAGAATGTTTTGTTCTAAATACGTGATGAATACACTTTGCATCATCAGTGTTACAAGTATCTCGCGTAATATTTTCATTGAGAATCTTTTTTCTCCTCTTCCTTAATATTACAAAGCGTAAAATATGTCTTCCAGGAAAGCTGTGGAAATATAAGTAACATTTGTATTACCAGTGTTCCAATTGGTTTCAGTGAAGTTTCTATTGTGAAATTTACTACTAGTCTATACCTTATCTCGGAAGAAAAGTTGTAGTCAGTCTTGCTTCAGATATGCATTAGAAAATGGAACACTGCTAGCAGTGTTCCAGTTACCTCCAGTTAACTGTTACTTTGAAGTTTTCTATCCGAGTTAGTAATATTTTTTAATTTAAAAAGAATTCTGAAAATAGTTGTCCAGAGTAGTTGAATAGTTTGATATATTTTCAGTGTTCTTAGTAGCGATCTTAAAGTTTTCCTTGGGGATTTTTCCAGTTTACTAAACAAGTCATAGAAATGGTTATTTGGTAATATCAAATTAACAAGATGGTTGAAAGCTGTGTTCCTTTTAGGTATTTGTGTATTCCAAATAAGAATTACTACACGGTGATGCTTTGCAAGTGTTACTAATATCCCCTTAAAATATTTATTTCCTTAAGTATTTCTCCTGATAGGGCAGTATATTAGAAAAAGAAAATGAATTCTAATTCGTCAGCTAAAAATTCACTAATGTATTTACAAGTGTTCCTAATTTCTTCAGTAAAGTTTTCCTTGTGAAGTGTTCCACTTGAGTGCGCATCAAGAAAATTGATGGATTTTGATGACAATTAATAAAAATCAGATTTTCGAAAGTTAATTATTTTTTTCTCTTTTAACGTTCCGATCACCTTGGCTTTCTCTCGTGAGCGAAAAGACCAAAATGTCATCAATCGTTCCTTGGATCAGTGTTACCAGATCTGCCATGAGGATCTTTTTTTCCCCCTGAATTTAAACGCGAAACCTTGGCACCACGGCAGCTGGTAGCACAGTGGTTAGAATATTCAGCTCTGGAAGTGATAAACCCGCGTTTTAGCCAACAGCAGGGCGTTAGGAAGGGTATCCAACCTTAAATCCCCCCTGATCTAACCTTTCTGTGTAGTCCTGCTTTAGTAATGGAGAGTAGCCTAACAGTGATGGTCAGACTACAACATATTCTCGATATCTTCATTAACTTCATAATTCCAGTTTTTGGAATGGAATGGGAATTATTTCATGCGCTGGAATATATTTTGAAAATTTGTGAACGAGACTCGAATTTCAGACAACTTAGCAATACTTTGAATTCCAAATTTGGAATGAATGGAAATTATATCGTGGGCTGGAATACTTGTGGGAAAAGTTCTGTGGAGAAAATTCTACTCTGAGGGAATTTACATTGTGATGAATTCCAGTGCTTGGAATTGGAATTTGACATTTTTTTTTAAGATGTGATACTTATGGAATATTTGTTGAAGAAATTATAATACGTAAACTATCAGTATTTGAATTAAATTTTACTTAACTAGGTATTGAAAGTGCCTCTGGAAAATTTTCGTGAATAAGTCGCAGCGTTTTATGGAATTCATGCCATTGTTACATACATACATATATACATACATACATACATGCATGCATGCAAACATACATACATACATACATACATACATACATACATACATACATACATACATACATACATACATACACACATACATACATACATACATACTTACATACATACATGCATACATACATACATACATACATACATACATATGTGTGTGTAACAATGTGTAAATAATTTAATAGCCAGATAGACAAAGGCAGCCCTTTAATTACAGACACCGAGAGATCGATGCATCCTGCTAGATAAATGGATTGATAAATAGTGACAACTCTGCAGATAGACATACATTGGATAGATAGATAGGACCTGTTGATGACCAGAGAGAGTATCTAGATACTGTTCTACATGAAGATAATAATATTTATCTAGTAGTTGAGATAAAAAGATACATACATTATTAGTTACTTAGAAAGAGATACTTTTTTGCCCTGTTATGTGTGACTATTAGGGGTGGGCGCTTACAGGTTGGAGCTAGGGAACTGACGCTGGATGCTCCTCCTAACACCACAAGGGGATCGAACATGAATTTATCTCTTCCCAAGTCGAGTGTTCTCACCACTGAGCTACCCCAACCCCCACTTAGAAACAATGTAAACTAGATTTAATTTATTGATGGATGTATGTGTGTTCGTGAGTATGTTGCATTGGCGCACTCGTCTGAACTATATTATTCAGTCCTTTTACTAACTGCAAATGTCAGTGTGGGCTACCTTTATCGCCTTCTGTTGCATCGACTCTCACTTTCTGAACTTCTGTCGAAGGGCGTGGCCAAGTCTCCTACTGCAGGAGGGAGGGATTAGAAGGGTTCCTCTCCTTGCTGCAGTATCCGTAGTGCGTTGTTATTATTCTGGATGTAGGATTGTATATATGAATGTAGGAGTCTAGGGATTTCTAGAAACTGCAAAGGACATTTAGGAACCTTCAGGGACGTCTGTTTACACTCAGAAACCTTGAAGAACCCACCAGGATCCAACAGAGACCACCGGGACTCCTGAGAACCCTTAAGGATGATCACGAGTTCCCTTATTAAACACTTATTTTCATATGTCATAACAGTGGGGTCTTCCCCCACCGTTTTGCATTCATATAAATCATAACAGGGGGGTCTTCCCCCACCATTCTGCATTCATATAAGTCATAACAGTGGGGTCTTCCCCCACTATTCTGCCTCAGTCATGACTGGATTTGCCATGTTTGTTTCTCTCCTTTCTATTTCCTCCTTGAGATTGTCCCATAGCGGGGTCAATAGGGGGCAATCAACGCCATATTCCTCTTTCTCACCTTTTCATCTTATTCCCTGAGTTAGTTAGGAAATGGATTTATTTTATGGTTAGAAAGCAGTGGGGTCTGCCCCATATCTCTACCTCTAACTTAATATTTAAATACTTTCCCTTCCTTTTAACTACGAGTCTTTGGGTTAATAGGGTTCAACAATGCCACTAGCAGTGCCATCCCATCCTCTTTTAGGGTTAAAAGGGTTCAACAGTGCCATAGCAGTGCCATTCCATCCTCTCATAGGGTTAAAAGGGTTCAACAGTGCCACTAACAGTGCCATCCCATCCTCTCTTAGGGTTAAAAGGGTTCAACAGTGCCACAAGCAGTGCCATCCCATCCTCTCCACCTCTTTCCCTATTATCCTCTCAGGTTTTTTTTTTATATGAGTGACACCGGGACAGGCAGAAACTGCCCTCATCAATGAAGGCCCAGGCACGAGAAAATACCAAGACGAAGGAAAAGATTAAGGTTAAGGACAAGGCAGAGATGATTAATGTCACACAAAGGATAGTTTGAATGTGGAGTTCGTCTGAAGTTGTTACAGAGCCACGGGGTTCTACCCTCAGCTTTGTACCCTGACGTATTTTTCGAGCATTTCCTTTCGTTCTTAAATTGCTCCCTCGGGGGGTATAAAGGTATCAGCTGGCTCTTAATTACTTCTCTCCCACCTGTCTCCATCATTTCAGGGCGTGATCATGTTCTTTAATTGCTTGTTAATGAATATGCTTTTCAGTGGTTAGTTTAATTATGGAAAACTATCAGTTTAAAATTGTTTATTTTATATTTGCAGGAAGTAAAAGTATGTTGTATTTAACTACTCAAACCACCGGCTTGTTTCAGGGTAATTTGTCCATAGTTTGGTTTGTTAACATTAATTGGTTTTACATTAAATGTGTTTCTTAAAATTAGTTTAATTTATCATAGTTTAGTCTGATAATTGAAGAAGAATATTAATTGCTTTTATTAATAGTTCTCTTTAACACCATTTGTCTTTTTTCACTAAACATGTGTACTGTGTCCACGTGGCATTGGAAAACAGAAAGTGATTTTGCCTTGTGGCATTGTTACTGGGCAACTTTACTGAGGCCATGGCGCTTTTTACGTCATGACTCACGAGATACTGCATATGATAATATTTAGTTATTTAATAGTGTTTATTTAATTGGAATTTTAAGTATTATTGGTGTAATTGCATCGAATTACACAGGAAGTCAACGTTATGTTTGATTTCACTCCTAATCGTTTTATCCGTTGGGAATTTGTTATTAACTTTTCATTAGTTGGTAACAGTGCCTGGGTGAGATATGTCGAAGAATTGGTATCACTGTTTCGGTCTCATTTTTTCTGTGCCTTTGTAGTTGGTATGCAAGTATGACCACCCTGTGGAAAGAATAATCATAAAAGAAATAAATTCTAAATTTAGAATGACATGAATTTGATGCAATAAAGGGAACTGTATGAAGAAGGTTTTCTTGCCATTGTTCCGGTTTTACGTCACGGACTCCCTTTTCTACCAAGGGCTAGGACGGTTGCCTTCTTGCGTAGGACTTGTTTTGGTAGATGTAATCGTTACCCTGAGTGCATGCCTTGCTAACCTCAGACCGTGACGGGACGCGAACCCTCGACCTGACGCCTCATAGTCGCGGACGCTGCTGCTTGAGCCACGGTGACTACAAGAAGGTTTTCTTGCCATACAAAATTTAAAATTAATGTTGGTCAAAGTATTCCTGTTAGGA
>JAXCGZ010011723.1:5000-12500 GCA_037179515.1 Halocaridina rubra
TTATCTATGTAATGCAAAGTGCCGATTTCAAAGCAAATTTTCCTCGTGAAAGACATTCTCTATTTTGAAAGTGATAAGAAATACCTAATGATGTATAAGAGTCAATATTATTGGGGATATTCATACAATGATTTGTTAGGCTTTGCAAGATAATTGTCTCCATCTCTTTTAGTGCACAACTACAACTACTGGAACCTCAAGAGCCTCATAGATTACAGTACTTATCTTAAGTCATGCTTTATATTCCTGACCTATTGTGGCTAGAAATGTAAATGGTTTTATTAAAAGGAGATAAAAGTATTAATGCAAAGTCAGCCACAAGCTTAATATATATATATATATATATATATATATATATATATATATATATATATATATATATATATATATATATATATATATATATATATATATATATATATATATATATATATATATATATATATATATATATATATATATATATATATATATATATATATATATATATATATATATATATATATATATATATATATATATATATATATATATATATATATATATATATATATATATATATATATATATATATATATATATAAACATATATATATAATATAATATAATATATATATATATATATATATATATATATATATATATATATATATATATATATATATATATATATATATATATATATATATTATATATATATATATATATATATATATATATATATATATATATATATATATATATATATATATATATATATATATATCAAATGACCTTAAGTAAGTGTATTCTTTTGTATTAACTACACCAAATCTCTTCTAATTATCTTTTTCAAATATTTTCACTATTTCCTGCAAGTTCTTCATCCTTATTGGTTGTTCTCTTCCCATAATTATTCGGGCACGCTGTGAGTCATTAGCTACCTAGACTCAATATTCGTAATTTTATTTGACGATTTACTATTGGATGCCCTTCCTGACATCAACTAAGCTATTTATATCGCCTTGGGGTCGGCACTGAATTGAGCTGATGTGTTTCCCTGTGACGAGATTGGACCGTAGCTAAAAGAAGAAATAAATATTAATATGCTGGGAGGGGAAATGACGTAAAACTTTCCTATTGCATGAAAAAATAAATGTTTGGCTGACAGAGACATATAGAGCTCCAGCCTCGACAGGTAGTATATAACTCTCTCTCTCTCTCTCTCTCTCTCTCTCTCTCTCTCTCTCTCTCTCTCTCTCTCCTCTCTCTCTCTCTCTCTCTCTCTCTCTCTCTCTCTCTCTCTCTCTCTCTCTCTCTCTCTCTCTCTCTCTCTCTCTCTCTCTCTCTCTCTCCATATTAGATATGAAAAAAAACACTCAGGATTCATAGCACTATAAACATGAATGATTAAAAATGATATAGGTCTTTTTTCTATATTTTCCTTTTATTTAGGAGAAATCTGTTCTTAAACTTTTTTGTACCTAGTTTATAATTTATCACATAATATATCTTGTCACAAAGGTTCCTTCCTGCTTCCTTTCTTTGATTTTTTTTTTGTACTGTCTACCCTTTGAAAGACTACGACTGAAGGTATTAGGATGCAACTAGGACTGGTCCAGACAGTTCCAGGTTGAATCTTCCTTCAGGACGGTTTTTTCCTCATGCCTACATCTACACTGAATATTCTGGCATATTCATTACACATCTCTTGCTATTCCATTACATTTGACAAGTCACAACATTCTGCACATCTGTCTCTTTTACTTTCCTTTTCCTCACATTTTGTCATTATTTATGGAAGGTTCACAACTAATGGCCCCCAGTACCCGGCATAGTGGGGTGCGAAGAATCTCCGGGGATCGTGTTGACTCCACCATTGGCTTGAGGGCAGACACGCCTGGTGGTAGTAATGGTTCTGCTCTTAACCTTGCACCTCCTAATAGATCTGCTTCTTTCACTCTTCACTATTCAAACATTCGTGGGCTGAACTCTAATCTTTCGTCTGTGGAACAGCACTTGGGCACTTTCCTCCCTAACCTCCTCCTCCTATCTGAAACCCAGTTGTCTATACATGCTTCCACTGACCCTTTCCAAATCTCCCACTATAATCTGTATACTCGTTTTCGTTCCAAAGGTGGGGTTTGTGCTTACTGCAACATTAACACTCCTACTGTGAGGCTCATGGACCTTGAATCTCCTGACTTTGATGTTCTCTGGCTAAAAGTCTATCTCTCCACTACTACTATCATCCTTTGCTTCTGCTACTGTTCTCCAAACTCCACCGAGTTTGTGTCTTTCTTTGAATATCTCTCCTCGTGCCATGAGTCCTTGCTATCTTCTCACCCACACGCCGAAGTTCTCTACATTGGAGACTTCAATGTGCACCACAGTGAGTGGCTTCATTCTTCTCACACTGATGTGGGAGGAAGCGAGGCTCTTGCTTTCTCTATAACTCACGATCTGGAGCAAATTATCAAACATCCTACTCGTGTTCCTGATCGTCACAAACATGCTGCAAACACTCTTGACCTTTTTTTTACTTCTAACCCTTCAAACTACTCTTATTCCGTGCTTTCCCCTCTTGGTAACTCTGACCACTTCCTGATCTCTGTCTCTTCCATTTTCGCTCCCCCACCACCAATCCCTCCTACTCAACGCCGCCTTTGGCACTTCGAGCGAACTCAATATGAAAATTTGCGTAACTTTCTCTTTGACTTTCCATGGGATGACTACTGCTTTCGGTCCCGCAACCCTGATCGGGTAGCTGTAAAAGTTGCTGAGATCATGACCGCGGGAATGGAGACGTATATCCCCTCTTCTACAAAAACTTTCTCTCCCCCTAAACCTTGGTTTGACCGTGCCTGCTCCATGGCTATCCAGGCTAGGAATCAGGCTCACCGATCTTACCAAGCCTCTCCTTCCGATTTAACCCGCTCTGCTTTTATTATAGCTAGGAATCGCTGTACAGCTCAGATTCGAAGGTCTAAGGCTTCCTTTATAAGAAGGAAAGTTGATGACCTTAACTCCTCTCCCACTGACAAATGCTTCTGGTCCTTAGCCAAAAACCTCTCCAAAAACTTCTGTAACTCAAGCTTTCCCCCTCTCATTCGTTCTGATGGTTCTATAGCTTGCTCTCCCACTGACAAAGCCACTCTCTTTGGCTCTCATTTCTCTGCCAACTCTTCTATCAACGATTCCAGCGCACCTGTTCCTCAGTCTTTTCCCCTCTCTAACCCTATGCCCTCCCTTATCCTTTCTTCACGCAAAGTTCATAAGGTTCTTCGCTCATTAAAGACAAACAAGGCATCTGGTCCCGATGGCATCCCTGCAAGGTTCCTTAAGGAGTTTGCAGATGAACTGGCTCCCGTGCTTTGCCGTCTTTTTCGCCTCATTCTGTCAACCAGTATCTATCCTTCATCTTGGAAGCATGCTCTAGTTCAACCTGTTCCTAAGAAGGGTGACCGCTCTATTCCTTCTAACTACCGACCTATTGCTCTAACCTCCTCTATTGCTAAAGTTTTCGAAACTTTGCTCAATGCTCACTTCTTGAAACGCCTTGAATCTAACTCACTTATCTCTGATCACCAGTACGGCTTCCGCAAAGCAAGATCCACTGGTGATCTCCTGTCCTATCTTACTCATGTATGGTCATCTTCTCTGAGGAACTATGGGGAATCCTTTGTCGTCGCCCTTGATATCTCTAAGGCTTTTGACAGAGTCTGGCACAAGGCTCTGTTGGCCAAACTCCCTGCCTATGGCTTTACCCCTTCTTTCTGTTCTCTGATTTCCAGTTTTCTTACTGACCGTTCTATATCTGTAGTTGTTGATGGCGCGACATCTAGCCCTTTCTCTGTGTCCAGTGGTGTTCCACAGGGCTCTGTTCTTTCACCTACTCTCTTCCTTCTCTTCATCAATGATCTTCTACAATCCCCATCTTCCTCTCTTCTTCATGCCTTTGCCGATGATTCTACCCTTCACTTTTCCTCTGCCTTTTCTTCACAACCTTCATCTGTTACTCGTAATCAATCTCGTATCACTCTTTCTTCTACTCTTAACTCCGATTTGCAGAGAGTATCTGAATGGGGCACTCAAAATTTAGTTAAATTCAATGCCTCCAAGACACAGTTTCTGGCTATCTCTTTATCTTCTTCTCCTCCTGATAACCCTATTGTCTTCGAAACTAATGAAATTTACCCTCTTAACTCTATCAATATATTAGGAATCCATATAGCCTCTAACTTGTCTTGGAGGAATCACATAATCCAAATTTCTAAATCTTCATCCAAAAAATTGGGGGTTTTGTTTCGTTTTCGTTATTACTTTTCCTCATTGCAGTTACTTAAAATTTACAAAGGTCTTATCTGCCCCTGCTTAGAATACTGCTCACACATCTGGGGTGCTTCTTCCTTTACTTATCTTCTTGATAGGGTTGAATCTAAGGCAGTCAGACTCATTAATGATCCTTCTCTTACTTCTAATCTGGATTCTCTCTCTCTTTGCCGTAAGGTATCTTCCCTTTCGCTTTTCTATCGCTACTACTTCCATCGCTGCTCTGATGAGTTGGCGAGTTGCATCCCTCCTCCACTGCCGAGGTCGCGTAACACTCGCCAAGCGGCCTCATCTCACAGGTACTGTGTGGAGATTTGTAGCTCGCGGATTGGTCAGTGCAGCGACTGCTTCTTCCCATCTACCTCCAGACCCTGGAACTCTCTTCCTCCTTCTGTCTTTCCTAGTTCTTATCACCTTTCATCCTTCAAAAAGCAGATCTATCGTCATCTCAGAGCCTAGTCCTCCATATCTCTGGGTCCTCTTAACTTTGACTGTTCTTTCTGTCTGTCGTTTTCCTTTGTGTGACATTACCTCATATCTGCCTTGCCCTTAACCTTTTTCTTTTCCTTCGTCTTGGTATTTTCTCGTGCCCGGGCCTTTGTTGATGAGGGCAATTTCTGCCTGTCCCGGTGTCACACTCTTAAAAAAAAAAAAAAAAAATATTTACATACTGTACTTGAAAGCTGTTAGAATCATCTTTTTTTTTTGCTCTACAATAATAAAAAATTGACTATGGATAACTTTGCTTTGAATGAGGTGGCATCTCAGCTTCGTGTGTCTCGCCTTTTGTTTTCTCTATGTGTCTGCGAGTGCATTATTTGTTTCTCTCAAAACAGTCCACCTTTGCTTTAATAGTGCCTGTGATACCTAGTGCTCTAATAGGCATATGAAAATTAATTACTTGGAAACAAGATTCTTCTTCTTCGTCTACATCTTTTCAAACTTTTATGTGGGGTTGATGTTTCTGGCCAGTGTTCTCCATATGTTCCTGTCCCATACGTCATCACCCAATAAACCTTTAGACCTCAGGTCGTCATTGATGCAATCCATCCACCTAAGCTTTGGTCTCCCCATCCCTCTCCTACCCTGTATATCCATTTCCATCACCCTCCTCCCAACATACTGTTCATCCCTCCTAACGACATGACCATACCATCTTAGTCTACTTTCTTGTATCTTATCTGATATTTCTCTAACTTTTGAGGTACCTCTAATTACCTCGTTTCTGATCTTATCGCTTCTTGTCACCCCACACATCCAACTCAACATCCTCATCTCTGCCACATCCAGTTTTTTCTCTTGTGTCTTCTTTATTGCCCATGTCTCTGCTCCATACATCATCGCAGGTCTCACAACTGTCTTATGCACTTTACTCCGCAACTCAATCCCTTTCTTCCAGTTCTTCCATCCCTCTTGTATTCTGTGGGTTATTTCTGACTCTAGGTCACCATCCTCTGCTACTGTTGATCCCAAATACTTTAACTTTTCAACTCTTTTCAACATCCCCCCCTGCAAATTGACCTCCCCATCCTCATCATCTCTCAACCTCATGTACTCTGTCTTCTTACTGATTCTCAGTCCTCTATCCTCCATCACTCTTCTCCACTCCTCAAGCTTCACTTCCACTACCTCTCGTTTGTTGCTACACAGTACAATGTCATCTGCAAAGAGCATACACCATGGTACTGATCTCTAATACCCTGGGTTACTACATCCAAGACCAGATCAAATAGATATGGACTCAAAGCAGACCCTTGATGCAGACCAACATTTACTGAGAGACTTTTTGTCAAGCCAACACTGCTCTTAATATTGGCCTCTGCCCTCTCATACATATCTTGGATGATTCTTATATATTTCTCGGGGACTCCCTTTTCTCTAATACACCTCCACACCTCTTGACGTGGTACTCGAGTGATTAAACAACATGAGGCTTGATATAGAGTAAAAAACAAGAAGCAGGGCTTACACCTATACTACTCAATCATCTCCGACATAATTAATGTAAAATAAGATAAACAAATAAATAAATAAAGACTAGCATACAGTGTTGCAAAACTTCACGATTATTAATGTGCTTTATATTAGCTATAAAACTTTTACATAAAAGTGGAAGAAAAGCAGCTCTGAACTTACAGTATTAGGAATATAGTGTAGTGCAATTTTTTAGTGTGCTTACCCTACTTATGCCTGTAAATGTTCTACATAAAAGTTTAAAGCTAAAAATTGAATAAATCAGAAAACTGGACAAAATTTTCTTCAGTTTTACTAGGTATGCTTTACATGTCCTAAAATAGTCAGCAAATATACTCAACCCACCACATGCCTCTTTTAAACTACAGCTCGATTAATGGTTAGTACCAGGTATACATTAAGTGCCAATGAGTAATGTAGCTTTCAGCAAACTATGACTAATAATTAAATACTATCAAAACGGAGTATGTTGATGATTATTATAACACTAGTACTGCATCATTCTTCTTCTCAGCTTTAACCCATTTTTATATGGGGTCGCCGTTGTGAATGAGTCGTCTCCATCTATATCTTTTCTGTGCTTCATTTTCATCAATACCCATCCAATGCAAGTCTTCCCCTATACCATCACGCCATCTTCTTGGTCTTCTGCTCCTCATTCTACCCCGAACTTCCATCTCCATCGTATGTCTTCCAAAATTATGTTCGTCCCGTCTTAACAGGTGTCCATACCATCTAAGCCTTCCCTCCTGTATTTTCTCTGATACTTCAACTACCTTTGTCGATCCTCTTATATACTCATTCCTAATTCTATCCTTCCTTGTTACTCCAGACATCCAACTCAACATTCTCATCTCTGCTACATCCATCCTCTTCTCTGTCTTCCTCATACTTGCTGTTTCTGTTCCATATAACATAGCTGGTCTTACAACGGTCCTATGAAACTTTCCCTTCAATCTCAGAGGTACCTTCTTGTCACAGAGAACACCAGATGCAGACCTCCAGTTATTCCATCCTGCCTGAATTCGATGTCTCACTTCTTGATCCAAGCTTCCACTTGCCTGTACTATGGACTCCAAGTACTTGAACTTCTGTACTCTCTTTATTTCTTTCCCATCCATTCTTATGCTATGTCCACCATCCTCAGCAATGTTGGCACACTTATATTTGGTCTTTGACCTGGTTATCCTCATTCCTCTCTCCTCAAGTGCTGCT
>JAXCGZ010011723.1:17500-60000 GCA_037179515.1 Halocaridina rubra
TTTTGACCTGAGGGATGAAGCATTGGTGAAACCAGTCCGATGTGAGGCTTGTTGTGATCCAGGCCTTAGGGTTATGCATCCAATACACTGGCAGAAGATTCTTATTCCTTTTCTTCAAAGGGTTATTAGACTTGTAGATAAGCCCGGGCTTTAACATGAAGCCTGCAGCATTCCCGCACATGATGAGGGTAACGCGGTCTTTGTGCTCTTTAAATCCCGGGGCTTTAGTTTCTTCCTTGAAGAGAAAAGTTCGAGATGGCATTCTCTTCCAAATGAACTCAGTCTCATCCATGTTAAACTCTTGCTCAGGAGCATATTCCCCTTCAGTGATAATTTTCTTAAAGTCATTGTTCACATAATCTTCAGCTGCAGCTGTATCTGCAGAGGTAGCTTTGCCATAAACTGAAACGCTCTTTAGGCCATAGCGTTTTTTAAATTTGGGGAACCATCCCTTGCTTGCCACGAACAATCGTTTCCTCGGTGGAGAATCGCTGGAGGGTCCTGGTTGTGGGTCGTCGATATCTTCTTCTCTCTCCTCCTCTCCACTGTCGTCGTCGGGTTCGTTTGCAGCGAATGTCTCGTACAGCTTCTTCACCTTTGTTTGTATGATACTGGTGTTTACGCTGATGTTCTTCTTTCTGCAATCAGCAATCCACAGGGCCAAAGCAAATTCCATCTGCACTATTACCTTATTGCTGGGTGTTACAACCCTCTTCGCTGTTTTACTAAATGAAATAGTCGCTGTTTTCCTGATATTTGCCTTGTCCTTTTTGATGTATCGAACAGTAGATTCGTTGTGGTCAAAATGGCGGCCGACATCCGCAAACCTCCTTCCTTCCTTCAGCATATCTAACAGTTTTACCTTATCTACTATGGTCAACATCTTCCTTTGCCGCTTAGGCTCACTACCAGAAGACTTAGAAGATGAGGATGCTTGGGGGGCATTGCAGAGGTTGAAAAAGAAAAGTAAAAAAAATCACAAGCACAACGTATTAAGAAGCACAACGCGAACAGCGCACATGTGAGTTAGACTGAACGAGTGAGGCAAGACAATGGAAGATGGTGGGAGAACCAAGCTTCAATCAAAAAGCCAATCAGACCCCATGATACAGAACATACAGAAAAACAATTCTGTGATTCGTCGTCTCCCACCCTTTCAGTCTTTTCCAAGACGCTAATACAGTGTACACTATCGTACAGTATTTCACATGGTGCAATACTGTGAGTTATATGTTTAAATTTATGTTTTTTACTATTTTTTACAGGTTTATTATTCTTAGGCTAGGAAATACTTTTTTTATCGATAAAATAATGAAAATACTGGAAATTTTAATATGTGCTGTACTAGCTCATGTAGGTGCAACCCTTTTCGTTTTCTGAAACGCTGATACCAGTACAGTATTGTATTTTACATGGCGCAATACTGTGAGTTACATGTTTAAATTTATGTTTTTTACTATTTTTTACTGTTTTATTATTCTTAGGCTAAGAAATAAATTTTTTATCAATAAAATAATGAAAATACCTGAAATTTTAATAGGTGCGACCCTTTGCGTTTTCTGAAACGCCGATACCGGTATTGTACTTTCTATGGTGCAGAGATACATGTTTAAATTTATGCTTTTTTTACTATTTCTTACTGTTTTATTATTCTTAGGCTGGGAAATACATTTTTTTTATCAATAAAATAATGAAATTTTTTTTCAATAATGAAAATACTGAAAATGTAAATTTTTCAATATTTCTATATTCTCGCATAAAAAAAAAAAAGTTCTCCAATAAAAACCCGCGATGCATTAAATTCGCAAAAGGTGAACTGCGATATAGCGAGGGATTACTGTATATGTTTTTTATGAGTGTGACACCGGGACAGACAAAAAGCTGCCCTCATCAATAAAGGCCCGGGCACGAGAAAACATTAAGACGAAGGAAAAGAAAAAACTTATGGACAAGGCGGAGATGAGGTAATGATACACAAAGTAAATGGACAGACTGAAAAAATAGTCAAAGCACTGAGGACCTAGAGATATGGAGGATTAGGCCATGAGAAGATGAAAGATCCACTTTTTGGAAGGAAGATAGGTCATAAGAATTTGGAAGACAGGAGGAGGAAGAGAGGTCCAGAGTCTGGAGGTAGAAGGGAAGAAGCAGTCACTGTATCGACCAATCTGCGAGCTACAAATCTCTACACAGTACCCATGAGATAAGGCCGCTTGGTGAGTGGGGGGTGATGCAACTCGCCAACTCATCAGAGCAGTGATGTTAGTAGTAGTGATAGAAAAGAGAAAGGGATGATACCTTACGGCAAAGAGACAAACTCCAGATTTGAAGTAAGAGAAGGATCATTAATTAGTTTGACTGACTTAGATTCAACCCTGTCAAAGAGATAAGAATAAGAAGCACCCCAGATGTGTGAGCAGTATTCTAAGCAGGGACGGATAAGAACTTTATAGATTTTAAGTACTGAAAAGAGGAAAAGTAATGAAGAAAACGAAACAGAACCCCCAGTTTTTTGGATGCAGATTTAGAAATTTGGATAATATGTTTCCTTCAAGACAACTTAGAGTCTATATGGATTTCTAATATGCTGATAGAATTAAGAGGGTAAATTTCTTTAGTTTCGAAGACAATAGGGCTATCAGAAGGAGAAGAAGATAAACAGATAGCCAGAAACGCTGTCTTGGAGGCATTAAATTGAACTAGATTTTGGGTGCCCCACTCAGATACCCTCTGCAAATCGGAAAGTGAAAGGTAGAATCGTCAGCAAAGGTGTGAAGAAGAGAGGAAGATGGGGATTATAGAAGATCATTGATAAAGAGAAGGAACAGAAGAGGCAAAAGAACAGGGCCCTGTGGAGCACCACTGGTAAGAGGGACTGGGCTAGATGATGTACCATCAACAACTGCTGATATAAAATGGTCAGAAAGAAAACTGGGAAGCAAAGAACAGAGAGAAGGAGTAAAGCCATACGCAGGGACTTTGGCCAACATAGCCTTGTGCCAGACTCAGTCAATAGCCTTAGAGATATCAAGGTCAATGACAAAAGATTCCCCATATTTTCTCAAAAAAGATGACCATACATGAGCAAGATAGGACAGGAGGTCACCAGTGGATCTTGCCTTGCGGAGTACTGGTGATCAGAGATAAGTAAAGTTAGGTTCAAGCCGTTTCAAAAAGTGAGCATTGAGCAAAGCTCCGAAACCTTTAGCAACAGAAGAGGTTAGGGCAATAGGTTAGTAGTTTGTAGGAATAGAGCAGTCACCCTTCTTTGGAACAGGATGAACTAGAGCATAATTCCAAGATAAAGGATAGATACTGGTTGATAGAATGAGGCCAAAAAGACAGCAAAGCATGAAAGCCAGTTCATCTGCAAAGTCCTTAAGGAGCCTTGCAGAGATAACATCGGGACCAGATGCCTTGTTCATCTTTAGCAGGGGAAGAACCTTATGAACTCTGCGTGAAGAAAGGATAAGGGAGGGCATAGGGTTAGAGAGGGGTAAAGATTGAGGGACAGGCACAATGGAATCATTTACGGAAGAGTTGGCAGAAAAATGAGAGCCAAAGAGAGTGGCTTTGTCAGTGGGAGAGCAAGCTATAAAATCATCAGAACAAATGAGAAGGGGAAAGCTTGAGTTACAGAAGTTTTTGGCTAAGGACCAGAAACATTTGTCGGTGGGAGAGGAGTTAAGGTCATCAACTTTCCTTCTTATAAAGGAAGCCTTAGACCTACGAATCTGAGCAGTACAGCGATTCCTAGCTACAATAAAAGCAGAGAGAGTTAAAACAGAAGGTGAGGCTTGGTAAGACTGGTGTGCCCAATTCCTGGCTTAAATAGCCATGGAGCAGGCATGGTCAAACCAAGGTTTAGGGGAAGAAAAAGTTTTCGTATTGGAGAGGATGTGCGCCTCCATTCCCGAGGTTATGATCTCGACAACTTTTAGGGCTATCTGATCAGGGTTGCGGGACCGAGAGCATTAGTCATCCCATGGGAAGCCAAAGAGGTAGTTACGCAAATCTCCATGTTGGGTACGCTCAAAGTGCAAAAGATGGCACTAAGTAGGATTGTTTGGTGGAGGGAGAGCGAAAATGGATGAGATTGAGATCACAGTGTGGCCAGATTTGCCAAGATGGGAAAGCACAGAAAAAGTAGTTTGATGGGTTAGAAGTAAGAAATAGGTCAAGAATGTTGGCTGCATGTTCGTGTCATTCGGGAATGCGAGTAAGATGTTTGATAATTTGCTCCAGATCATGAGTAAAGAGAAAGCAAGGGCCTCACTTCCTCCCACATCAGTGTGAGAAGATTTAAGCCATTCACTGTGGTGTACATTGAAGTCTCCAATATAGAGAACTTCAGTATATGGGTGTGAAGATAGCAAGGACTCATGGCAAGTGGAGAGATATTTAAAGAATGACACAAAGTTAGTGGAGTTTGGAGCACAAGAGTTATCTACTGAGGACCTCTTCAGCTGGAGAAGCAGATGATTGAAGAACTACCAAGCCCAGAGTCAAAGAGATTTACAACCAAGGTATTGGAAGAATCGTATGCATTGGCAGAGGAATAGTGGGCAAAGCTTGAGGATAAGGACCCCAACGTTGCCAGGTATAAAAAGATGGAGAGAGAGATCAATGATGCCCTGAAGTGTTACAAGGAAATACATGAGGAGAAGAAGAGGCCATCCTTCCAGACCCGCCTTGACCAATTCTTTCTGAAGGTAGAGCCCCCACCAAAAGATCCTGTATCTTCTACCTCAGGTGCCTCCAACTCTATAGACTCACCTGCCCCAGTACTCCATTATGTTCTTTTGCCTCTCCAGATTCACTTGCCCTAGTCTCCTCAGCACCTACCTCCAGACTCACTTGCCCTAGTCTCCTCAGCACCTGTCTCTCCAACTTCCACCTCCCAATAAGCCAGTCTCTCCCTCCCTTGCAATGCCCCTTCCAGAGTGCAAGCCAAACACACCAGTAAAGATAAGTTATAAAGCACTGTACAGTAAGGTAATTTTATTATCGATTCATTTTAAAAGTAAGCAATGCTAAATTAGTTTAGTTTTAGTATTTCTTATCATAGATTAAGAACACAGTATTTTACAATGTTTTCAATTATTTATTTTTAACATAGGTTGGGGGCCCTAGGTTTGAATTTAGGCGTGTTTTGACTTACGTTGAAATCCGACTTAAGTCAGCTGTCAGGAACGGAGCCCTGACGTTAAATGAGGACCCCCTGTGTATATATATAAAGTGGATAATCAACTTAGACCGATTATAAGCCAGATTGGAACTCCTACTTATGAATTAGCAAAAACATTAAATTCACTCTTAATGCCCTACATCCCAAGTAAACACAGCATCAATTCATTGGTGGACTACCTTAATATATTAAAAGGAACAAAGCCACAAGGAATCATTGCCTTGCTAGATGTAGAATCCCTCTTCACCAACGTTCTGGTGCATGAAACAATACTCAATAAAGTGAACAGAGACAAAGAAAACCCAAAACTTAATATTCCTGTACCTAGTCTAAAAACTCTCCTGGAAATATGTACTAAGGAAACACCATTTAGAGTCCCTGGTGGAGAGATGTATTTGCAAGTTGAAGGTGTAGCTATGGGCTCACCTTTTGGACCTTTATTTGCCAACTTCTATATGGGAAATTTAGAGGGAAAAGTATTCGAAAATGTTAACAAACCCATCATATACTGTAGATACTGTAGAAGATATATTAGTATGTACTAGTACTATTAAAGAGCTCATGGAACTTAGAAGTCAACTTACAGTAAATTCCATATTAAACTTTACCCATGAGCTTAATAAAAATGGTGCACTCCCCTTCTCAAACATATACCTTGCAGTAAAGAACAACAACTTCTCTATAGAAGTTCATAGTAAAGAAGCAGACTTAGCAATATGCCTAGATCAAGAAAGTGAATGCCCTCAGACATACAAAACAACAGTAATTAAAGCTTAAATAAAAAAAGCTCTTACTCACTGCTCTGACTGGAAAAGAGTAGACGCAGAATTAGAAAGAGTATCACAAGTTCTTATTAATAATGGATACTCTAATAAAGAAGTAAATGGGCAAATAAAACAGCATCTCGATCACTATTTGAAAAGAAAATGTACCCAACACCATCTACAGAAACGGTAAATAAGCAAAATATAAAGCTGTATTTTAAAGGCATTATGAATAGTGACTACAAGAAAGAAGAAAAAGCAATGAAACATATTATTAGACGAGGAGTAAAATGCACTAGTCCGGAAAAGAAAATTTAATTCCACATATATTATAAAACAAAAAAGACGAGAGAGCTTATTTTAAGAAACAAACCCAGAGCTAACGAAACCCTCCTCCAGCAAAGTCATGTAGTCTATCAATATACCTGCCCCCAATAAGGCTGCAGTCTTCAATCGTCTTATATTGGTATGACAACAAATAAATTGACAAAGAAACTAACATTCCACTTACAAGAGGGCACCCCCAAAAATCAGATGATGAAAAAACATCAGACCTCCATCACACATAAAATGTTGGAGGAATATACGAAGATACTACATACAGAAAACATTTTTGACATCTGCAAATTCTAGAAGCTCTCTACTTTTGGACTTAACTAGGACTGTCCAGGACAGTTCGATGTAAAGTCTTTCTTCAGTTACGGTTCTGTTTCTATGCCTACATCAACACCGAATATACTTGGATATTCATTGCACATCTCTTATTATCCTTTCACATCTGACAAGTCACAACACTCCTCATCTGTTTTTTTTACTTTTTGTTTTCTTTGTGCACAGGCTCGATGAGGGCAGATTTTTTTTTTTTTCTGTCTTGGTGTCATAGTCATAAAAAAAAAAAGAAAAATACATAAGTTAGTTCCTTCTATGAATGTGCAAATGCCAAATTGTATTACTCTGCCAACTCTGAAAGTAAAGAGCAGAGGAAAGAGAAAAAGATGCTTGGGGTCCATCCTCCAGCAACTCTGGGAACTTCGCAGAGATACTGAATCTTTCTGGTGAATATAAACTAAAGGTGGATATTAGATATCATATATAACCTCCATCCACTACCAACTAGATAATCATTTGATAATGTACGAAGCTGTACGAAACGTTATGAATCCAATTAAATTTTCCGACTTATTGCATAGTCTCAACAATCATGAAAAAGTTATTGTAAGAACTTTGGAAAAGTTATACAAGAAAATTGCAAATGCAAAAACAGTGGTTTAAAAAAAAAATAATAATAATAAAAAAAAAAAAAAAATAAAAAAAAAAAAAATAAAAAAAAAAAAAAAAAATATATATATATATATATATATATATATATATATATATATATATATATATATATATATATATATATATATATATATATATTACAGCCTAGCAAAACTAGTTCTATGTACGTAACTAAGGTCAAAAGAAATCATAAAAGAATATTTTGAAGCCTCAATACTCTGTAATATACCAAGTAGGCATAAGTTAATTCATAAATATATATGTTAAGATCTCTGATCTCCTCATGTGTAGACTACAAATATCTGGGATAGAATAGATACAAATTATTAGTCTTAGCTATCTGTCTAAAATTTAAGTATACTATAAATGCTTAATATTAAAAAAATGAGAATAAACCTAGGTGTGGTTGGTCAAGATTCAGAATATTCAACATATAGCCTTCCAGTTGCTATTAACCACAAAAGATATAAAATGTCACTATTATAAAATTCAATTGCTAATTCATGTAAATTAAAATGCTATAAAGATATTCTAGATATACTATAATATGTTTATTCTTTTCAACCAGTTGGGTATAAAATTAAAAACATACTGTGAATCAAATATTTTACTGCTGCCAGTAATGAATTCCAAAGTATATTTTAATCCAGCAATGCAAACAAAAGTTTTGGTCATGCTTACTCTCACAATGCTATGGAGTTGATAATAGACTTTATGATTATTCAGTGGTCTAATAAACGTTTTTAATGGTTCTGATATAAATTTCCTTTAGGAATTGCTAGTTTTGTGGTATTTTGACTTCCCTCTTCTATCTATAATTGGGAGAGCATGGGCATTTTGTAAACTGCATGAAAGCAAATAACCAAAACAAATTATGACTTATGAGCTAGGTCTAGTGCTAATCCGGTTTCAAAAATAAAAAAAAGAGACACTTAATATTAAAGGTAAACTTTTACTTTCACACCCACAATGGATGAAATGAAAATACGTAACTGAAAAGCATCTAAACTAAAAACAATAATTTTGTTTATCATTCATTTCTTAACCAAACCCGGACGAGTAAATTTCTTAAGCTTTTACTTATCTTTACTGAAGGGGGGGGGAGGGAATATTTACCATATAAAGACGGCAAAAATACCTAAATTTTAAGAACAATAATTTCAATTTTCAAATTGCTCCTTACCTGGAGGTGAATTTATCTAATCTAACTACACTTAACAAATATAATTTGATATATTATTTTAACTGGGGGTTAACACAATCTATATAGATAAATACCTGTAGTGTGAAAGTAAACACTTTCCAAAAATATTAATAGAGAAGTATGTTATCAGGAAAAGGATTTTAGAAAATTCTGATTCTAGTAACTGCAATCAAAAAACATAATTTAATTTTTACACTGAGTAATAAAAAAAAAAATGCATTAAAAGCTATCTTTTACTAAATGAAATTTTTTTTATTATTCATTGGTTTCTTAACTGGGCAAGCACTATTCTATCCTGATACAGTTCATGAATACTTTTTTTTATCTTGACTTGGGGATGTCTAAGTAAACATTTGCCAGACTATACTGACGAAGTTTACCTTTATTTTGTAACTATAAGTAAGTAAATGACAATGACAGATAAAAATTTCCACGATCAATCCTGCACGAAATATGGCTAAAGGCTGCGAAAAGAAATTTTAATGGGTCAAGACGATAAAAAATACAAATAGTGATGTCATATTCTTTGATAAGTTTTTGTATGCACAGCCCCAGCGAGTTGGTCATTGGCAAAATCTCTAATACCACAATTCGTTCCCTAACAGGAGTAAAAATCGTAAGAAATCATTATAAAGACAAAACGTCAATTAAAATACGTGGGGGGGGGGGTGTAGAAGCACATATTTACATTAAAAAATGATTAAGAGGTTTGCAACCGGAAAGAAGAAGAGGAAGTTCACCAATAAAGATTAATTAATCAGCAAATCTGAAAATAACTATTTCAAGCTACAACTCGTGGGGTAAGAACAAAACTCATTCCACTCCATGATATGAGGGAATAAACGCCTAAAAACTTATAATGCATATAAATATGACTTCCAAAAAAAAAACATATTTCACAACCCCATTCCCCTTTAATCTCCACTACGGATGGAAGGGTGTGCACCACCTCACTAGCAGCCGAATTTCGGCACTTGACTCCCTCCAACCCATTCAATGAAGGTTTGATCTACCTGTATCATCACTCGTGACATAGGAATTCTGTATATGTGACAGAATCCACTGTCTGTCGTCATACGTTGCCATAGTATCGCCATCAATGACACTTATTTCAAGTTCTGTTCATGATATGAAGCACAATCATCCTCACACACCGACATTTGCCCCCGTCACAACAAACCTTCGCCTCTTTTCCACCTTCTGGAATGAGTCACGTTATGCGGTTTTTGTCTTATCTCTTTATGCAATCTCTCTATTTTAATTTTTACCTCTGGATTTTTATATTATTATTTTTTATAAATTGTCAAATTTTCCTAAATTTCTATTATATTTGTAAAAATAATTTCAGTGAGAATTATTTTAACACTTCCATTTTTGAAAGAAAAAAAAATCATGAAATTTATTACATTAGTCAAATAAGCATAATACCATATACCATATGTGAAAACATGAATCATATTTTACTCCGACCGGGACTCGAGCCTAAGACACAATTACTGTGCCAAGGCGCTACCAACTACACTCCGGTCGGGGTAAAATATGATTTATGTTCTCACATACGGTAATGTGCTTATTTGATTATTGCTGATGCCCAGTTAGATTGAGATTTGAATTAAATGCGAAATCGAAGCCACGAGTGAGGTTGGGAGAAACTGTAATATGAACAACATGGCATCCAGAGAGACTACGTTCATTCCTAGTGATTACCTAATTGTGATTACCTAATTGTGTTTACGGGAAAGAGCCCAAAGCTCGTATCTTCCCGTCTCCTGATCGGTTCCATTTTTAGACTTAGTGATACTTATCATACCTGTCCTTAAAACTATGGATTGAGGTAGCATTAACTACCTCCTCGCTTAGCGAATTCCAATTATCAACTACTCTTACACTGAAAAACTATTTCCTTACATCCTGCAAACAAGTTTTCTTCCGAAGCTTCAAACTATGACCTCTAGTTCTAGAGCCAGCCATATCGAAATATCGATCCCTATCCACTCTATCATAACCATGAAGGAATTTAAAGACTGTCACCATATCCCCCCTTACTCTTCTAGCTTCGAGTGATGGCAAGTCTAATTCCCTCAGCCTCTCATCATAACCGAGATTGCGTATTTCTGGCACCAGTTTCGTGGCATGTCTTTGAACTTTTTCAAGCTTAGCTATGTGCTTTTTCAAGTGCGGATTCCAAAAGGGGGCTGCATATTCGAGTTTTGGCCTCACATAGGTTACATAAATATTTCTGAACATTTCCTTGTCCATGTGCCTGAAGGCTACCCTTACATTTGATAAGAATGCATATGCTGCCCTTACTACGCCATTTATATGTATTTCTGGAGACAAATCTGCCAATATGTTTACTCCTAGATCTCTCTCATTTTCTGTCTCCTGAAGTTGTACTCCAGCCACCGAGTAGTCAAGCTTGGGCCTTCTTGCACTTGTACCCATTCTCATTACCTTACATTTTGAGGTATTGAATTTCATTAGCCACTTTTCTGACCACTCATGCAGATTATTTAGATCCTCCTGAAGTTCTCTACCATTGTTCTCGTTTTTTACTTTCTTCACAATCTTTGCATCATCTGCAAACATATTCATGAATGAATTTACAGACTCTGGTAGGTCATTTACATATACAAGAAACAAAAGTGGCCCTAAAACTGAACCCTGTGGAACTCCACTACTAACTCTTCTCCATTCAGACACTGAGTGTCTTACTCTAACCCTCTGTTCCCTTCCTTCTAAGTAAGTTTTTATCCATTCCAAGACATTTCCACCTATTCTAGCCATTGATTGCAGCTTCCTAATAAGTCTCCCATGTGGAACAGTGTCAAACGCTTTCTGGAAGTCTAGGAATATGCAATCTGCCCAGCCCTCTCTTTCCTGTAAGATTTGGCTTACCTCATCATAAAATTCTAATAAGTTTGTTACTGTTGATCTTCCTTCTCTGAAGCCATGTTGCCTCACTGACAAAAAGTTGAAGGATGTAAGGTTGGTTTCTCTTTTAAGATCTCCCGTGGTGTAGTTGGCAGCACCTTGGCACAGTAATTGTGTCCAAGGTTCGAGCCCCGGTCGGGGGTAAAATAGGATTCTTATTACATTAGGTTAAGTTAGTCAAGAAACGGCTCGATGCTTTTAACGAACCTCAAGTTAGGAAAAAAATATAATGATATTTCATATAATATTAGGTTGTGGTTGGCTACCTAAGCTAGGTTAGTTTGTCCCCAACTAAAAATAAAGTTGATATTTCAATAGACTGTTGTTTAGTTGTTCTGGAGAAATATCAATGTTTTATATTTATTTTCACTCGTTGGGTGAAAAGTAAAAATATACTTTATTATGAAATAAATTAATATTTTATGATAAAATTCTTTGTGGGATAAAATGTTTACTTTCACACTTCAGCGAGTGAAATGAAATTATAAAATACTGAAAATATATCTTATGGAACTGAAAAAAAAAATCATTTGACAGCTCTTTACTTAATTGTAGGCGAACTAATGCATCTATGTTAACTTAGTATTTTAAGTTATATCCAAGATATTTCCATAACTACTGATGTGTAAGTGGATATTTACCTAATTTTCAATAAATATACTATTTTATGACATAATGCAGGTACAGTGTTTAACAAATGTAGCTACTACAAAAACACTTAAGTTTAGTTATGAATACTAAATAAGTAGAAAAAAAAAAGTAATATTTTGAATTTCATCATTTAAAGGTGCAATTCGTCTTTGTGAATATAGGATACTGGACACACACACACAAAAAAAAAAAACATGCGATAGAGGTTCCTTTACATAAAAATGTAAAGTATCTAAAAAGAAAAGAAAAGAATTTACGATGTAATGATGCGCGAATAAACGGCATTCATATACTGTATTGGTTTTAATGAAATATTCAATTATTATAAGTGTAATGAATATATGAGTAAAGGCCTAATTGCCATTAACACGATTAGGTAAATACAAAAACATGAGGTCTTCGTAAATACCAATATATATATATATATATATATATATATATATATATATATATATATATATATATATATATATATATATATATATATATATATATATATAAACGTTGAATATACAGCATTAAATAGAGAGAAACCCCCATCAGTGAAAGAACACTTAGATTTTTGATGATAGGTATCACGTTCGCTTGTTTCCAGCATCTTAGAATCTCCCCTGCCTCCCCGGACTTCTTAAATTTGATACTTAGTGCCACTGATACTGAGTTTGCGCATTTTTCAAGTGCATGAGAGGTTATATCATCAGGACTTGTAGCTTTATGGACATCTATCTTCATCAGCGCTTTGCATACCTCTGTGGTTGAAAGGATGATGTTCTCTAATACCGGCCCATTAGCTTCTATCTCTGCAAGCTGAGGGGGTGTGGTATTTTCTACTGTAAATACTGACTGAAACTCCTTGTTCAACTCTTTGCAGATCTCTTCATCCGTCTCAGTGATGCTTCCATCCGCTCTCTTAAGCCTTAAAACCTATTCTTTTACCTTCAGTTTTCCTCTGATTGAGCTGTAGAGAAGCTTGGGATTTACTTTAGCCTTTCTGGTGATGTCCCTTTCATAGTCTCTCTCTCTGCCTCTATTCTTTTACTTAGGTAATCATTTCTTGCTCTTATGTAGGTTTACCAGGCATTTATGTTTTTTCTCTTCCTATACCTTTTCCAGCATTTGTTTCTCCACTCCTTAACTCTTTTACACTCATTATCGAACCATTTCTCTCTGGCAAGAATTACACTACTTTGGTGACAGGTATGCAGCAATCTACTATCTTTTCATATTTCTCTCAAAATATGTCATACATTTATTGTACAGATTTGTTGTAAAATAAGATCCTCTAGTCAATAACGGCAAAAAGCTCATTCTTTTTTATGTAATCTCGTTTCAGATAGTTCCTCCTCATGCCTCTACTCTCAGGCAGAACATCTTCAATGATATACTCCATCAACAACACACAGTGGTCACTCTTTCCAATTGGTGGTTCGTACTCAATATTTTCAATATCCAACACGTTATCTGTGAATACTAGATCAAGTAGTGATGGCTCATCCCCACCCCTGGCCCTCATTGGTTCCAGTATATGCTGGTGTAGGAAATTCCCTTGTACGCAATCTAGGAATCTTGCCCCGAACGAGTCCTCACCACTGTGTGGTTCAAAATTTATCCAATCTATTTCTTTACGATTAAAGTCTCCCATAATCAAAATCCTACATATTCTCTCCAGTGCCATGTTGACAACTAAGTTTATGACTTCAGTAGTACCTATATGACTTTCCTTATAAGCTTCTAGCCTATGTTGGTTCCTTGATGGGTTATATACAACAGTTATTATAATGCTCTCGGACCCAGTATTTATGCAAGCAATAAGAAATTCCTTGAACTCACTTTCTATAGGCAAGTTTATATCTCCAACCTGAATCCTTTCACTTATGAGCAGTGCTATCCCTCCAACAGTCCTCTCAGATCTTTCAACCCTTAATATTCTGACGCCCTTAGGAAAAACTGTGTCACTGTTTATGTCCTCACTCAAGTTAGTCTTTGTAACTGCTACTATATCTGCCTTACTGTTGTGAATCCTATCTTTTAATTCTACTGCCTTACCAGCTATTCCATCAGCATTTGTGTATAACAATCTTAATGAGGCCCATCCCCTGATCTTCTGTCATTTTCTTCTTTATCTCCCCTTTGTCTGGAAGAACTCTGAAATGAAAATTTTTCTTTTCTTTTTCATTTCTTTCCTCATGTAATCTTCTAGCCTCTTGCAACAAGCTTTTTATCCTTTCCATCTCTTCCTGTGTTCTGTACCGTCTAATGAACAATTCTTTGAATTCTTGAAGGTCTTTTTGACTTTTTTCCTCATCAATATTTCTCTACATGTGTCCCCTCTCTCAAAGGTTACTTTTGTTGATCTCTGTTTTCCTGCCCTAGAATGTTTACCTAGTTAGTGAGAGTTTAAAATATCCTCAGGATCACAAACTACTCCAAGCTTTCTTATCAGGTCTACAGCCCTAGCTTTATATTCTTCAAGCATCCCCTGCTATATTGGCTTCTAGGATTCGCTTATGCCTTAGATTTCCACTGTCTTCTCTTTATCAAGTGCCTGTTTGATGAGTGGGTTTGCCCTTTCCATCACAACGTCTTTCATTTTTTTGATTACTGTCTCTTTATAGTCAACTGTTTGTATGTTTTCCAGTGCCACCACCTTTACAGCCTCTTTTACTGCCACATACCCCTTTAGTGCATCAGCAAAGGAAGTTTTCATGGCATGATGTTCCGTGTTCAGCTCCTGAAATTCTTTTCTAAACTGTTCGATATTTTCCTTAACCTGGACATTCCAATCTGCAATCTCGTCTCTCTCCGAAGAGAGCAGTGAACTAACATTTAATTCATTTAGGGTGTCATTCAGCTGCTTTGTTGATATCTTCTTGTTTAAAAATTCTGGTTTCTAGTTCACTCTTTTCCCCTTCTAGCTTCTTTATTCGCTTTTCTAGTTCTTTTCTCTCTTACCCTTGTGCTTTATTTGCTTCCTCCAAAGATCTTATTTCCTCTCTGAGTGTTTTATTCTCTTTCATTTCTCTATCCATACTCCGAATTTTATCATCAAGGTTTATAACCATTGTCTGTAATTCCTTGTTTTTCTGTTTTAATCTCCTAACAGCTACTCCTCCTCCTGCTACATACCATGGGGATCCTCTACTGTCCCTCCCCGACCATTGGATGGAGGGGTTTGGGACAGAAATGGCCTCATTTTCATGTTTTCCCTTTCACACACACACACACACAGAGTACTTCCAGACAAAGGGGAGATAAAGAAGATAATGACAGAAGATCAGGGGATGGGGCCTCATTAAGATTGTTATACACAAATGCTGATGGATTAGCTGGTAAGGCAGTAGAATTAAAAGATAGGATTCACAACAGTAAGGCAGATATAGTAGCAATTACAGAGACTAAGTTGAGTGAGGACATAAACAGTGTCACAGTTTTTCCTAAGGGCTTCAGAATACTAAGGGTTGAAAGATCTGAGAGGACTGGTGGAGGGATAGCACTGCTCATAAGTGAGAGGATTCAAGTTGAAGAAATAAACTTGGCTATAGAAAGTGAGTTCAAGGAATTTCTTGTTGCTCGCATAAATACTGGGTCAGAGAGCATTATAATAACTGTTGTATACAACCCACCAAGGAACCAAAATAGGCTTGAAGTTTATGAGGAAAGTCATATAGGTACTATTGAAGTCATAAACTCAGTTGTTAACATGGCACGGGAAAAAAAATGTAGGATTTTGATTATGGGAGACTTTAATCATAAAGAGATAGATTGGATAAATCTTGACCCACACAGTGGTGAGGACTCATTCGGGGCAAGATTCCTAGATTGCGTACAAGGGAATTTCCTACACCAACATGTAATGGAACCAACAAGGGCCAGGGGTGGGGATGAGCCATCACTACTTGATCTAGTGTTCACAGATAATGTGTTGGATATTGAAAATATTGAGTATGAACCACCAATTGGAAAGAGTGACCACTGTGTGTTGTTGATTGAGTATATCATTGAAGATATTCTTCCTGAGAGTAGAGGCACTGAGGACATGAGGAGGAACTATCCGAAAGGAGATTACATCAAAATGAATGAGCTTTTTGCAGTTCTTGACTGGAGAACCTTATTTTACAACAAATCTGTACAAGAAATGTATGACATCTTTTGTGAGAAATATGGGAAGATAGTAGATTGCTGCATACCTGTCACCAAAGTAGGTGTAATTCATGCCAGAGAGAAATGGTTCGATAATGGGTGTAAAAGAGCTAAGGAGTGGAGAGACAAATGCTGGAAAAGGTATAGGAGGAGAAAAAACATAAATGCCTGGCAAACCTACAAAAGAGCAAGAAATGACTACCTAAGTAAAAGGAGAGAGGCAGAGAGAGATTATGAGAGGGACATCACCAGGAAGGCTAAAGAAAATCCCAAGCTTTTCCACAGCTTTTATCAGAGGAAAACTGAAGGTAAAAGAACAGGTTTTAAGGCTAAAGAGAGCGGATGGAAGCATCACTAAGACGGATGAAGAGATCTGCAAAGAATTGAACAAGGAGTTTCAGTCAGTATTTACAGTAGAAAATACCCCACCCCCTCAGATTGCAGTGATAGAAGCTCAAGGGCCGGTATTAGAGAACATCAACCTTACAGCCACAGAGGTATGCAAAGCGCTGATGGATTTAGATGTTCATAAAGCTACAGGTCCTGATGACATATCCCCTCATGTGCTTAAAAAATGCAAAAACACAATATCAGTGGCACTAAGTATCATATTTAAGGAGTCACTGGAGTCAGGGGAGATTCCAAGATGCTGGAAACAAGCAAATGTGATACCTATCTTCAAAAAGGGAAGGAGGGATACGGCTCTGAACTATAGACCAGTTTCCTTGACCAGCATAGTTTGCAAAGTTATGGAGAAACTACTAAGGAAACATATCTCTCTTCACTTGGAATCCTTCAACTTTTTGTCAGTGAGGCAACATGGCTTCAGAGAAGGTAGATCAACAGTAACAAACTTATTAGAATTTTATGATGAGGTAAGCCAAATCTTACAGGAAAGAGAGGGCTGGGCAGATTGCATATTCCTAGACTTCCAGAAAGCGTTTGACACTGTTCCACATGGGGGACTTATTAGGAAGCTGCACTCAATGGCTAGAATAGGTGGAAATGTTTTGGAATGGATAAAAACTTACTTAGAAGGAAGGGAACAGAGGGTTAGAGTAAGACACTCAGTGTCTGAATGGAGAAGAGTTAGTAGTGGGGTTCCACAGGGTTCAGTTTTAGGGCCACTTTTGTTCCTTGTTATATGTAAATGACCTACCAGAGTCTGTAAATTCATTCATGAATATGTTTGCAGATGATGCAAAGATTGTGAAGAAAGTAAAAAACGAGAACAATGGTAGAGAACTTCAGGAGGATCTAAATAATCTGCATGAGTGGTCAGAAAAGTGGCTAATGAAATTTAATACTTCAAAATGTAAGGTAATGAGAATGGGTACAAGTGCAAGAAGGCCAAAGCTTGACTACTCGGTGGTTGGAGTACAACTTCAAGAGACAGAAAATGAGAGAGATCTAGGAGTAAACATAGTGGCAGATTTGTCTCCAGAAATACATATAAATGGCATAGTAAGGGCAGCATATGCATTCTTATCAAATGTAAGGGTAGCCTTCAGGCACATGGACAAGGAAATGTTCAGAAATATTTATGTAACCTATGTGAGGCCAAAACTCGAATATGCAGCCCCCTTTTGGAATCCGCACTTGAAAAAGCACATAGCTAAGCTTGAAAAAGTTCAAAGACATGCCACGAAACTGGTGCCAGAAATACGCAATCTCAGTTATGATGAGAGGCTGAGGGAATTAGACTTACCATCACTTGAAGCTAGAAGAGTAAGGGGGGATATGGTGACAGTCTTTAAATTCCTTCATGGTTATGATAGAGTGGATAGGGATCGATATTTCGATATGGCTGGCTCTAGAACTAGAGGTCATAGTTTGAAGCTTCATAAGAAAACTTCTTTGCAAGATGTAAGGAAATACTTTTTCAGTGTAAGAGTAGTTGATAATTGGAATTCGCTAAGCGAGGAGGTAGTTAATGCTATCTCAATCCATAGTTTTAAGGACAGGTATGATAAGTATCACTAAGTCTAAAATGGAACCGATGAGGAGACGGGAAGATACGAGCTTTGGGCTCTTTCCCGTAAACACAATTAGGTAATCACAATTAGGTAATCACACACACTCTTTCTCTTCTTGTTTCTATATTCTGTGAGAGGGAGAACATAAAAATGAGGCCATCTCTGTCCCAAACCTCCCCCATCCATGGGTCAAAGGAGGGGTAGCCATTAGGAGACTTAAACAGAAAATCAATAATTTAGAGGCAATGGTTATAAGCCTTGATGAAAAAATTCGGAATATGGATGGAGAAATGAAAGAGAATGAAACACTCAAAGAGCAAATAAGATCTTTGGAGGAAGCAAATAAAGCACAAGGGCAGGAGTGAAAGGAACCAAAAAAAAAGAATAAAGAAGCTGGAAGGGGAAAAGAGTCAACTAGAATCTAGAATTTCTAAACAAGAAGATAAAAACAAACAGCTGAATGACAACCTAAAGGAATTAGATGTTAGTTCACTGCTCTCTTCTGAGAGAGACGAGATTGCTGCTTGGAATGTCCAGATTAAGGAAAACATTGAACAGTTCAGAAAAGAGTTCCAGGAGCTGAATATGGAAAATGATGCCATGAAAACTTCCTCTGCTGATGCACTAAATCGGAATGTGGCAGTAAAAGAGGCTGTAAAGGTGGTGGCACTGGAAAACATACAAACAGTTGACTATAAAGAGACAGTAATCGAAAAAATGAAAGACGTTGTGATGGAAAGGGCAAACCCACTCATCAGACAGGCACTTGATAAGGAGAAGACAGTGGTAATCTCAGGCATAAGTGAATCCCAGGAGCCAACATGGCAGGGGAGACTTGAAGAAAATAAGGCTAGGGTTGTAGACCTGATTAGATGTTCATAAAGCTACAGGTCCTGATGACATATCCCCTCATGTGCTTAAAAAATGCGCAAACTCAATATCAGTGGCACTAAGTATCATATTTAAAAAGTCACTGGAGTCAGGGGAGATTCCAAGATGCTGGAAACAAGCAAATGTGATACCTATCTTCAAAAAGGGAAGGAGGGATACGGCTCTGAACTATAGACCAGTTTCCTTGACCAGCATAGTTTGCAAAGTTATGGAGAAACTACTAAGGAAACATATCTCTCTTCACTTGGAATCCTTCAACTTTTTGTCAGTGAGGCAACATGGCTTCAGAGAAGGTAGATCAACAGTAACAAACTTATTAGAATTTTATGATGAGGTAAGCCAAATCTTACAGGAAAGAGAGGGCTGGGCAGATTGCATAGTGCTAGACTTCCAGAAAGCGTTTGACACTGTTCCACATGGGAGACTTATTAGGAAGCTGCAATCAATGGCTAGAATAGGTGGAAATGTTTTGGAATGGATAAAAACTTACTTAGAAGGAAGGGAACAGAGGGTTAGAGTAAGACACTCAGTGTCTGAATGGAGAAGAGTTAGTAGTGGAGTTCCACAGGGTTCAGTTTTAGGGCCACTTTTGTTCCTTGTATATGTAAATGACCTACCAGAGTCTGTATATTCATTCAAGAATATGTTTGCAGATGATGCAAAGATTGTGAAGAAAGTAAAAAACGAGAACAATGGTAGAGAACTTCAGGAGGATCTAAATAATCTGCATGAGTGGTCAGAAAAGTGGCTAATGAAATTCAATGCTTCAAAATGTAAGGTAATGAGAATGGGTACAAGTGCAAGAAGGCCCAAGCTTGACTACTCGGTGGCTGGAGTACAACTTCAAGAGACAGAAAATGAGAGAGATCTAGGAGTAAACATAGTGGCAGATTTGTCTCCAGAAATACATATAAATGGCATAGTAAGGGCAGCATATGCATTCTTATCAAATGTAAGGGTAGCCTTCAGGCACATGGACAAGGAAATGTTCAGAAATATTTATGTAACCTATGTGAGGCCAAAACTCGAATATGCAGCCCCCTTTTGGAATCCGCACTTGAAAAAGCACATAGCTAAGCTGAAAAAGTTCAAAGACATGCCACGAAACTGGTGCCAGAAATACGCAATCTCAGTTATGATGAGAGGCTGAGGGAATTAGACTTACCATCACTCGAAGCTAGAAGAGTGAGGGGGGATATGATGATAGTCTTTAAATTCCTTCATGGTTATGATAGAGTGGATAGGGATCGATATATTGATATGGCTGGCTCTAGAACTAGAGGTCATAGTTTGAAGCTTGGTAAGAAATCTTCTTTGCAGGATGTAAGGAAATACTTTTTCAGTGTAAGAGTAGTTGATAATTGGAATTGGCTAAGCGAGGAGGTAGCTAAGAAGTTTTCTTATGAACCTTCAAACTATGACCCCTAGTTCTAGTGCCAGCCATATCAAAATATCGATCCCTATCCACTCTGTCATAACCAAGAAGGAATTTAAAAACCGTCACCATATCCCCCCTGATTCTTCTAGTTTCGAGTGATGATAAGTCTAATTCCCTCAGCCTCTCATCATAACTGAGATTGCGTATTTCTGGCACCAGGTTCGTGGCATGTCTGAACTTTTTCCAGCTTAACTACGTACTTTTTCAAGTGCGGATTCCAAAAGGGGGGCTGAATAAACAAGTTTTGGCCTCACATAGGTTACATAAATATTTCTGAACATTTCCTTGTTCATGTGCCTGAAGGCTACCCTTACCTTTGCTAAGAAAGCATATGCTGCCCTTGTTATGCCATTTATATGCATTTCTGGAGACAAATCCAGTATGTTTACTCGTAAATCCCTCTCATTCTCTGTCTTTCGAAGTTCCACTCCTGCCACTGAGTAGTCAAGCTTGGGTCTTCTTGCACTTGTACCCATTCTCATTACCTTACATTTTGAAGTATTGAATTTTATTAGCCACTTTTCTGACCACTTGTGCAGACTATTTAGGTCTTCCTAAAGTTTGCTACCATTGATCTCATCTCTTATTCTCTTCACAATCTTTGCATCATCTGCAAACTTATTCATGAATGAATTTATAGACTCTGGTAGGTCATTAATATATACAAGGAACAAAAATGGCATTAAAACTGAACCCTGTGGAACTCCACTACTAACCCTTCTCCACTCATACACTGAATATCTTACACTAACCCTCTGTTCCCTTCCTTCTTAGTAAGTTTTTATCTATTCCAAGACATTTCCACTTATTCTTGCCATTGCTTTCAGTTTCTTAATAAGTCTCCTGTGTAGAACCGTATCAAATGCCTTCTGGAAGTCTAGGAATATGCAATCTGCCCAACCTCTCTTTCCTGTAAAATTCTGCTTACTTCATCATAATATTCTAATAAGTGTGTAACAGTTGACCTACCTTCTCTGAGGCCATGTAGTCTCCCTGACATAAAGTTGAAGGCTTCCAAGTGAAGAGAGATGATGTTTTCTTAGTAGTTTCTCCATAACTTTGCAAACTATGTTGGTCAAGGAAGCAGGTCTGTAGTTAAGAGATGTATCCCTCCTTCCCTTTTTGCAGATAGGTACCACGTTTGCTTGCTTTCAGCTTCTTGGAATCTCCCCTGATTCCAGTGACTTTTCAGAATGATACGCAGTGCCACCAATATTGATTTAGTGCATTTATTAAGTACATTAGGGGATATATCATCAGGACCTGTAGCTTTATGTGCATCTAACTCCATCAGCACTTTGTGTACCTATGTGGCTGAAAAGATGATGTTCTCTAATACCGGCCCATGAGCTTCTATCTCTGCAATCTGAGGGGGTGGGGTATTTTCTGCGTTACTGACTGAAAATGCTTGTTCAATTCTTCGCAGATCTCTTCATCCGTCTCAGTGATGCTTCCATCCGTTCTCTTTAGCTTTAAAATCTGTTCTTTGACCTTCAGTTTTCCTCTGATAAAGCTGTGGAAAAGCTTGGGATTTTCTTTAGCCTTTCTGGTGATGTTCCTTTCGTAGTCTCTCTCTGCCTCTCTTCTCTTACTTAGGTAATCATTTTTTTGTTTTTTCATAAGTCTGCCAGGTATGTGTGTGTGTCTAAATGTCACCTAAATATAAACACCTGACATATGTATAGAGGCCTCCTGCGTTTTATTATTCCTTCGTAGCATCTCTCCCTCTCTCTCTCTCCTCTCTCTCTCTCTCTCTCTCTCCTCTCTCTCTCTCTCTCTCTCTCTCTAATATATATATATATATATATATATATATATATATATATATATATATATATATATATATATATATATATATATATATATATATATATATATATGACTTTAAACATCTCTACCAGATCATCCTCTTCCGTCTAGCGTCAAGTGATTCTATGTCTAACTCAATCAGCCTTTCCTCTTAATTGTGATTTTATATGTTTGGCACCAGTTTCATACCATGTTTTTAAGCTTTTTCGAATTTGTCTATTTTTTCTGGGTCGGGTACCAAAAGGGTGCTGCATATTTAAATTTAGACCTCACATAAGCCATGCAAGTATTTCTCAACATATCATTGTCCACATGCCTGGATGCCACCCTTATATTTGCTAAGATATGCTGCCTTTACTATATCATTTGTATGCCTTTCCGAAGACAAGTCTTCTAGACATTCACCCCAGATCTCTTGTGTTCACATATTCTAGAAGTTCTCCTGCTATTTAATACCCAAACATGGGCCTTCATTCACTGGTGCCATTCTCATCTCTTTACATTTTGATGTAGCGCATTGAACAAATCCTCTTTGACAAGAATTCCTATTTTGGTTGAAAGAATGCAACAACTAATTATTCTACCATATTACTCATAAATTTCGCACATCTGTGCACATTTGTTATAAAAAAATATGAAATATCTTTTTGATAGCTCTTCCTCATTTTTTTTTAACCATCCTCTACTCTCAGGCAACATTTCCATTTTCAGCCTTTCTTAATAACTGAGAGCTTACTGTTCCCATGTCACCTGTTTCTTATCACTCTATCTTTAGAGTCCTCGTCACTGAACATTTTCCAATCTGATCGTGTATTTTTAAATGCCGATTTCAGAAGTGTATGTGACAAAATATATTCCCATTAGTGCATATGTCAATGAAACAAAAAATAAAAGAATTTTTCATATTTTTTTTATGAGTGTGACACCAGTACAGGCAATAAAAATTGCCCTTATCGGGCCTGGGCACAAAGAAAACAGAGCAATGAGAAACAGAGATGGGGAATGTTGCGATTTGTTAGATGTAACGGGATAGTAAGAGATGTGTAACGAATATCCAAGAATATTTGGTGTTGATGTAGGCATGGAAAAAGAACCGTAACTGAAGGATGACTGAACAGCGAACTGTCCTGAACAGTCCTATTTAAATCCAATAGACCCACAGCTGTAGTATTGTAACGACCAATTGGTACTATAGACCAATCTACTACATGGTATCTGAAAATAATGAAATTATGAGATATTCTGGAATGTAAAATTTTTATTATAGCAATGTTGAATGTAAAATTTTTATTATAGCAATGTTGAGTATTAATCTTTTAAAACAATAGAACACACATTAAACAATATAATTATTAAAAAAAGTATTAAATATTATAAAAAAAATATATATAGTAATTAGTATTTGTATATGACATAACAAAAGGCACACTCTTTGCTCTCAGTCATGCATGTCTCTCTCTCTCTCTCTCTGTGGGCATGTGATTACCTAATTGTGATTACCTAATTGTGTTTACGGGAAAGAGCCCAAAGCTCGTATCTTCCCGTCTCCTGATCGGTTCCATTTTTAGACTTAGTGATACTTATCATACCTGTCCTTAAAACTATGGATTGAGGTAGCATTAACTACCTCCTCGCTTAGCGAATTCCAATTATCAACTACTCTTACACTGAAAAAGTATTTCCTTACATCCTGCAAACAAGTTTTCTTCCGAAGCTTCAAACTATGACCTCTAGTTCTAGAGCCAGCCATATCGAAATATCGATCCCTATCCACTCTATCATAACCATGAAGGAATTTAAAGACTGTCACCATATCCCCCCTTACTCTTCTAGCTTCGAGTGATGGCAAGTCTAATTCCCTCAGCCTCTCATCATAACCGAGATTGCGTATTTCTGGCACCAGTTTCGTGGCATGTCTTTGAACTTTTTCAAGCTTAGCTATGTGCTTTTTCAAGTGCGGATTCCAAAAGGGGGCTGCATATTCGAGTTTTGGCCTCACATAGGTTACATAAATATTTCTGAACATTTCCTTGTCCATGTGCCTGAAGGCTACCCTTACATTTGATAGGAATGCATATGCTGCGTGTGTGTGTGAGTTTGGAGTCAAACATATTTCGATGTGACCGAGAGACACATTTCATATTCATCATTTGAAATTCATTGCATTAGCGAGCTAAATTGGCTCATGGCAGAAGACATTTTTCTTCAGACTGAGTCTGTGGGCTCGAATGCAAGTTTCTCACCTCCGTGCATTCTACCACAACGCTAACGGAGCCCCCGTATACGAAATATTTTTCAGGACCGACTACATATAACGGGTATGATTACAAATAACGGGTATGAAATACCCTAGAAAAATACCAGAATAATTCGGTGTAGATATGGAAAACTTCTCTAAGAAAAACATTATGATAATTATAAATAAAAAAATTCCCATATTATTAACAATATACAAATATTTGACAAAATTCGAATAAAATTATACAATATTTCAAATTACAATTTCAAATTATATTTTTATAATAAAATTAGAAATTAAAATTATTTTAAATATATAATTTCTTTTTATTTCTTGAATAAATAAGTTGATTGCTCTCACGGATTCACTCAGCGCTAGGAGAGAAGAAATGCATTTTGCGTACTAGTCACTTTTGTCATCTTAATTGGAGAAATGTTCTAAGTTCTAGGTTGGCTGGGATGGGATAGAAAGGAGACGAAATGGTTTCGACTGCACTCTCTTAATCCCATCGGAATGTCATTACAGGAAATGGGGATGGGAAATGGGGTTAGAAGGAATTGGAGGAAAACACGAAATGTAGCGAGTTTAAAAGATGATTTCTTATTAGCACTTAATATTTCTCAATATCAATCTTTTAACTGTCTGGTAACTAAGGTACGTCTTGGAGTCTGTTCCACTAACAGCATGGTTAGTTTTAGATTAAAGATATAAAAAATATTTTTAGTATAGGTAGACGTAACTAGACTCGTTCAGAATAAGTAAACTCGTATCAAATTTCTCGTCTCCTACTTGGTTTCATTCGCTTCGCTAGGATGGGATAGGATAGGTGATTACCTAATTGTGATTACCTAATTGTGTTTACGGGAAAGAGCCCAAAGCTCGTATCTTCCCGTCTCCTGATCGGTTCCATTTTATACTTAGTGATACTTATCATACCTGTCCTTAAAACTATGGATTGAGATAGCATTAACTACCTCCTCGCTTAGCCAATTCCAATTATCAACTACTCTTACACTGAAAAAGTATTTCCTTACATCCTGCAAAGAAGTGGGGGAAGAACAGTGACGGCGTCGAGTGAACTCTCTTAGCCCTATTCAGGGTGTCATCACTGAGGAGAAGAGGATAAAGGATGGGAAGGATTGGGGGGATAAGCACGAAATTTAAGGAAGTAAGAGATGAATAGAGAGGGGCAAACCCTCGTGCTAAGAGACTTCATTCTAATCAGTGGTAAATTTACCGCGTATTACAGTGTCGGCCAGGTACATAACTCAAGAGACATTTAATCACATATTCGTCAAACAAAATGACAAAATTTGTAAAAATTCGTGCCACACAGCGTCAGTCAAACCATTTAAACAAGTTTTGAGACAAAAGAAGTCTTTAGAAGATGCACCAGATAGGCATGTACACTAAGTTGAAGGCATTACATATATTCTACGATATACAAATTATACAGTATATCATTATTTACTATTTAAAGGTATTACACTCATCATACATTTTAGGATAATCTGGAGAAGACGCACCTCAAAGCTGCCAACTCTAGAAGGCACTCTTCATGATTGGCCAAATGGAGATTACCTAACCTAACCCAACTTGAGGTGCTCTAACTCCAGTTGCTTAATTATGAGATGCGTTATTTCCAGTTGGCCAATTGTGAGAAGTGTTTTCTCCGTTTGACGGTGCTGAGGTGTGTGTTCTCCAGTTTTTCCTTCATTTTATACAGTATATTCGATCATACTATTTCCAGTTACAATTCATAGAAAAATTTAAAAACTTACTATATAAAATTAATGACAAAAAATTTCTTGGGCAAAGATTTAAGGATTAAGATTCGTTTATGCATCCCATCAATGTTTGGATTAAACTACCTTTTCTGATAGGTTTTGAGGAAATAATTCTTTTTTATGTCCTAAGGATGAAGTTGAGAATCCAAGTAAAAAATTACAGGTAAAATAAAAGCACAAAAAAATAGCAGGAATAAATATCTAACCTAACCTAATCTAGACTAAGCTGTGACTTTCTAACCAGCCACGGAAATTGATGGCAGTACTATGTATAATATATGAAAATTAACTGGAATCTGGGAAGATTCCAAGATATCGGAAACAAGGGAACGTGGTATCTATCTTTAAATAAATATAAGTAGACACATAGCTCATAAAATACATTTCTCTTAACTAGGAGTCCCTAATTTTTTTGTCAGTGAGACAATAAGGTTTCAGAAAAGGCAGGTCTACAGAAATAAATGACTAGAATTTTATGAAGAAGTAACCCAGATCTTACAAGAAGGAGAGAGCTGGACAAATTGCAAAATCATAGATTTGCAGAAGGCACTGATACAGTCTCACATGAGAGACTTTTAAGAGGCTGCAAATAGTGATAAGAATACATGGACACGTCTTGGAGTGGATAAAAAATTACTTAAAAGGAAGGAAACAGAGGGTTAGAGTAAGACACTCTATGTCTGACTGGAGAAATGTTAATAGTGGAGTTCCACAGGGATCAGTTTTATGGTCACTTTTGTTCCTTGTATTTGTAAATGACCTACCAGAATCTGTAAATGCATTTTTAACTATGTTTACAATTGATACAAATAATATGAATAAAGTAGACGACGAGAATAATGGTAGAGAACTTCAGGAAGAACTAAATAAATTGCATAAATGGTCGCAAAAGTGGCGAATGTACTTCAAAACTTCAAATATGAGATATGAGCATGGGAAAGGGTGCAAATAGGCTCAAACTTGCATACTCAATAGCAGGTATAGTGTTTTATGAAATAGGGAACAAAAGAGATCAAGGCTGTAAAATTATTGTCAGATTTGTCCCTGATATCCATATAAATGGTCTGATAAAGGCTGCATATGCTTTCTTGGCAAATGTAAGAGTGACCCTCAGAGACATAGACAAGGCAATGTTTAGATATTATTATGTAACTTATGTGAGACCAAAGCTTGAACATGTAGCACTCTTTTGGAATCCGCACTTGAAAAATCATATAAAACTGGAAAACGTTAAAAGACCTGCTACGAAGTTGGTGAAAGGATATGCAACCTCAGTTATGAGGAAAGGATGAGGGAGTTAAACATACCATCACTTCAAGGAAGAGGGGAGTTATGGCAACGCTTTTAAATTTCCCTCATGGTTTTGACAGAGTGGATAGGGAGTGATATTTTAATATGGCTGGCTCTATAACTAGAGGTCATAGTTTGAATCTTCGTAAGTAGACTTGTTGCAAGCTGTAGGGAAGTACTCTTTTAGTGTAAGAATAGTTGATTATTGGAATTTGCTATGTAAGGGAGTACTTAATGTTAACTGCATTCGTAGTTTTAAGGACAAATACAAATAGCATTGAGTATGAAATGGATTCAAGTGGGAGACGGGGACCTATGAACATTGGGCTCTTTCCCATAAAGAAAATTGGGTAAACACATACACACACAGAGCAACAGATAAAATTAAAGGTTTTGTGATTGAAAGGGCTAATCCACTGATCAAACAGGCACATGATAAAGAGAAGTCCTTGATAATATCAGAAATATGTTATACCCAGGAGTCAACATGTTCGAGGAGACTTGAACATAATAAAACTAGGATTTTAGACCAGACAAGGATACATGGAGTAGTATGTGGTTTAGTAAATACCGTAAGCATTCACTGAATTTGTAAATATGCTAGGGAGGGAAAGGCAAGAATAATGAAAGTAATCTTTGAGAGAGGGGACACATGTAGAGAAGCATTGATTAAGGCAAACAACCTAAAACACTTTCAAAAATTCTGAACAGTGTTCATTACACCATATACAACATAGGGAGATATGGAAAGGATCAAAAGCTTGTTGCAAGATGCTAGAAAGGTAAATGAGGGAACAAGTAAAGAAAAAAAATTGTTTCAGTAGATTTTGGTAATACTGAAGCACTGGTGGTCATGAAGTTCTCCTTCCTGCAAGACAGGAGTGGCAGAAATCCATGGCGAGAAGAAGGAAGTCTTGAAGGATGACTGCCCATCATCATATTCCATAGTGAAAATCTGGGTGTTAAGGCTTTGGACTGGTCATTTCGAGGTCACAAATGAATCCCGGTCAGGACGGCAATCTTCCGCAACCACAGAGAACAAACCCAACACTGTGTATGTGCTGATTCTTGATGATTGCGGGATATCAGCTAAAGTCATAGCCGAGACTCTGGGGAATCCAGCAAAAGAGTTGGCCATATCATCCACAATATTCTGGACATGAGACAGCTTTCTGCAAAATGGTTGCTGAAATACCTGAACGCATATCAAAGGTGCATAAGTGAAGACATCAAAGGCGATTTGGACCGGTGTCCAGCAGCCAAAAGGCTGGTTTTATGGCTCGCTTAGTTACCATGGATGAAACATGGGTTCATCACTATGATCCCCAGACCAAGCAGTAATCAAAAGAGTGGCGGCACAGTGATTCACTGCGTCCCAAGAAGTTTCACACACAGAAGTCAGCTGGAAAGATTCTGGATTCAGTGTTCTGGGACATAGACGGAGTAGGACTCATAAAATACCTACCATTGGGTCCCACAATCAATGCAGAATACTACATGTCTCTGTTGGATGAACTGCGAGAAGCTTGGAAGCAGAAACACCATGGAAGATTGAGCCATGTTGTCATGTTTTTGCTGGACAATAGATCAGCACACACATTACACAAAACTATACAAAAAATTTGCGACTTTGGCTTTGAATTGATACACCATCTGCCTTACTCTTTAGACTTGGCTCCATCTGACTATTACCTATTTCCACAACTGAAGAAACGTGTCAAGGGAAAGAAATTTTACTCCAGTTCGGAAGTAATCGCTACTACAGAGGCCAAGTTGGAGGCCCAACCTTCAGAGTTCTTGATTTCAGGGCTTAGAAAAACTGAAGGACCATTGCAATAAGTGTGTGAATCTGGGGGGGGGATATGTTGACTAAGATCATAATTAAGTGATCCTCCTGGATTTTCTATTACCCAAAGCCAGGAACATTTCAGCACCCCAAGGTGTGTGTGTGTGTGATTATCTAATTGTGATTACCTAATTGTGTTTACTGGAAAGAGCCCAAAGCTCGTATATTCCCGTCTCCTGATCGATTCCATTTTGTAATTAGTGATACTTAAAACTATGGATTGAGATAGCATTAACTACCTCCTCGCTTAGCGAATTCTAATTATTAACTACTCTTACACTGAAAAAGCATTTTCTTACATCCTGCAAAGAAGTTTTCTTACGAAGCTTCAAACTATAACCTCTAGTTCTAGAGCCAGCCATATCAAAATATCGATCCCTATCCACTCTATCATAACCATGAAGGAATTTAAAGACTGTCACCATGTCCCCCCTCAATTTTCTAGCTTTGAGTGATGGTAAGCCTAATTCCCTCAGCCTCTCATCATAACTGAGATTGCATATTTCTGGCACCAATTTCGTGGCAAGTCTTTGAACTTTTTCAAGCTTAGCTATGTGCTTTTTCAAGTGCGGATTACAAAAGGGGGCTGCATATTCAAGTTTTGGCCTCACATAGGTTACATAAATATTTCTGAACAACTCCTTGTCCATGTGCCTGAAGGCTACCCTTACATTTGATAAGAATGCATATGCTGCCCTTACTATGCCATTTATATGTATTTCTGGAGACAAATCTGCCAATATGTTTACTAATAGATCTCTCTCATTTTCTGTCTCTTGAAGTTGTACTCCAACCACCGAGTAGTCAAGTTTGAGCCTTCTTGCACTTGTACCCATTCTCATTACCTTACATTTTGAAGTATTGAATTTCATTAGCCACTTTTCTGACCACTCATGAAGACTATTTAGATCTTCCGGAAGTTCTCTACCATTGCTCTCGTTTCCTACTTCTTCACAATCTTTGCATCATCTGCAAACATATTCATGAATGAATTTACAGACTCTGGTAGGTCATTTACATATACAAGGAACAAAAGTGGCCCTGAAACTGAACCCTGTGGAAATCCACTACTAACTCTTCTCCATTCAGACACTGAGTTTCTTACTCTAACCCTCTGTTCCCTTCCTTTTAAGTAAGTTTTTATCCATTCCAAGACATTTCCACCTATTCTAGCCAATGCTTGCAACTTCCTAATAAGTCTCCCAAGTGGAACAGAGTCAAACGCTTTCTGGAAGTCTAAGAATATGCAATCTGCCCAGCTCTCTCTTTCCTGTAAGATTCGGCTTACCTCATCATAAAATTCTAATAAATTTGTCACTGTTGATCTACCTCCTCTGAAGCCATGTTGCCTCACTGACAAAAAGTTGAAGGATTCCAAGTGAAGAGAGATATGTTTCCTTAGTAGTTTCTCCATAACTTTGCAAACTATGCTGGTCAGGGAAACTGGTCTATAGTTTAGAGCCGTATCCCTCCTTCCCTTTTTGAAGATAGGTATCATGTTTGCTTGTTTCCAGCATTTTGGAATCTCCCCTGACTCCAGTGACTTTTTAAATATGATACTTAGTGCCACTGATATTGAGCTAGTGCATTTTTTAAGTACATGAGGGGATATATCATCAGGACCTGTAGCTTTATGAACATCTAACTCCATCAGCGCTTTGCATACCTCTGTGGCTGTAAGGTTGATGTTCTCTAATACCGGCCCTTGGAGCTTCTGTCTCTGCAATCTGAGGGGGTGAGGTATTTTCTACTGTAAATACTGACTGAAACTCCTTGTTCACTTCTTTGCAGATCTCTTCATACGTCTCAGTGATGCTTCCATCCGCTCTCTTAAGCCTTAAAATTTATTCTTTTACCTTCAGTTTTCCTCTGATAAAGCGGTGGAAAAGCTTGGGATTTTCTTTAGCCTTCCTGGTGATGTCCCTCTCATAGTCTCTCTCTCTCTTCTTTTACTTAGGTAATCATTGCTTGCTCTTTTCCAGCATTGGTCTCTCCACTCCGAAGCTCTCTTACACTCATTATGGAACCATTTCTCTCTGGCATGAATTACACCTACTTTGGTGACAGGTATGCAGCAATCTACTATATTCCCATATTTCTCACAAAAGATGTCATACATTTCTTGTACAGATTTTTTTTTTTTGTAAAATAAGGTTCTTCAGTCAATAACTGCAAAAAGTTCATTCATTTTGATGTAATCTCCTTTCGGATAGTTCCTCCTCATGTCCTCAGTGCCTCTACTCTCAGGCAGAATATCTTCAATGATATACTCCATCAACAACACACAGTGGTCACTCTTTCCAATTGGTGGTTCATACTCAATTTTTTCAATATCCAACACATTATCTGTGAATACTAGATCAAGTAGTGATGGCTCATCCCCACCCCTGGCCCTCGTTGGTTCCATTACGTGTTGGTGTAGGAAATTCCCTTGTAAGCAATCTAGGAATCTTGCCCCGAATGAGTCCTCACCACTGTGTGGGTCAAGATTTATCCAGTCTATCTCTTTATGATTAAAATCTCCCATAATAAAAATCCTACATTTTCTCTCCCGTGCCATGTTGACAACTGAGTTTATGACTTCAGTAGTACTATATGACTTTCCTTATGAACTTCTAGCCTATTTGGTTCCTTGGTGGGTTATATACAACAGTTATTATAATGTATTCTGACCCAGTATTTATGCGAGCAACAAGAAATTCTTTGAACTCACTTTCTATAGCCAAGTTTATTTCTTCAACTTGAATCCTTTCACTTATGAGCAGTGCTATCCCTCCACCAGTCCTCTCAGATCTTTCAACCCTTTATATTCTGAAGCCTTTAGTAAACTCTGTGACACTGTTTATGTCCTCACTCACCTTAGTCTCTGTAATTGCTACTATATCTGTGTATATATATATATATATATATATATATATATATATATATATATATATATATATATATATATATATATATATATATATATATATATATATATATATATATATATATATATATATATATATATATATATATATATATATATATATATATATATATATATATATATAAACCTGTGTTCATCCCCCATTCGAATGGGGGTTAATATATATATATATATATATATATATATATATATATATATATATATATATATATATATATATAATACAGATGTAGTCTCCGTGGCAAAATGGTAGCGTCTGCGACTCTGAGGCGGCAGGTCGAGGGTTCGCAACCCGTCACGGACTGGGGTTAGTAAGGGCATACACTCGGGGTAACGATTACATCTGCCAAAACAAGTCTTTCGTAAGAAGGCAACCGTCCTAGCCCTTAGTAGAAAAGGGAGTTCTTGACGTAAAACCGAATCCATCCATCCATCCATATATATAATACAGACCGGCATAATGAATGGATGCAAATTAACCTCAGTGTCAAGTACTACTTTAAAAAAGTAGATATTTGACATATACAAAATTATATCTAACTTCTTGAGCTTGAGTAATTATATTTTTCACGACATTATAAGAAAAGAGAAAAAAACACACACACAAGGATCGAGCTAATCAATAGAAAAAATCGAGAATTATATGCGTCATATTGCTGAAAGATCTTACTTTGTTTGAAACAATTGGAAGAAGCATTATTGTATCGCCTTGCAATCGCTTATTGTACGCGTGCTCAGGCTTTGAAACGGAGTGACTGTGTTCATTTTCTATTTATTGTCCTTAATTATTATGTTCTGAGTGGCACTGAGACAAGCAGAGGCAAATGATTGTCTAAAATTTGTTGGAGCGAAAGAGACTAATATCAGCACGGAATAAGTTGATTCAATATATATTTACACAGATCTCCATCATTCTGTTTTATTTTGTCGATTTATTTCAACAGTTTATCAATTACTACTACTACCACTACTAATTCTTCAACAACAACAACAACAACAACACTACTACTACTACTACTACTACTACTACTACTACTACTACTACTACTACTACTACTACAAAGCTTATTTCTTTTGCAGTGACCTCCGTTTATATCGTCCAAGACCCAGAAGCCACCTTGGATAGTGGAAAGGAGCAATGTGGATTTCCTGAACATTATCATAAAACTTCTGGGACACTGGTTTGAGAAGAAACATTTTTATTTATACCATGCTCATATTTATTCTCTTTAACACCTTAACTTTAAGAAACAATCCGGTCACACGAAATAGCTACTTGTTTACACTATGAGAAACGGAAACATGACATTTAGGAGAGTAATATAACTTTTAATTTGGCGTGGCCTTAGTGAAACTTAATCATCTTCGCAACTACAGGACATTTGTGAATATATTCACATATTAATACGAAACGTACACACATGATAACAGTCCACTAACTATTTATGTACCACTCATAGAGTGAAAGTGAGTCATATTGGACTCCTATGCGAGGTACATTTGCAATAGGTCACAACTTCTCTAGGAAAAAACGTTTTCAGTTTTCAGTGGACTACTTTTCTGATTGATGACACGGAAGAGGAAAGAAATCAGACAAAAAGGAAGAGGTAGGGAAATGAAGGTTACGAATAATATAATTTATAAGCACTGAGGACTGTCAAGGAAGGAAAAAGACTTTGACAGGATAGTTAGGAAGATTACAGGAGCGGATTAGGGGAGGTCTTGATAGTGTTGTCTTGACTTGGTAAGCAAACAAGTTAATATCCGTTTTCTGAATTATTTCTAAGGGACATGATGTTCAAGTGCTGCCGCTAATGTACACGGTAATAACACCAGGATGGTAGACGATTTTTTTTTTTTATGATGGTGCTCAAAATGTAAAAAGTAATTATTATGGCCCTTTAAAGACAGGTCAAGCATTAACTTTTGGCAAATTAAAATGGAAAGCAGTACATATGCGATGATAATTTTCTTGACCATTTTGCAGACCGCTGCTACTACTACTACTACTACTACTACTACTACTACTACTACTACTACTACTACTACTACTACTACTAATAATAATAATAATAATAATAATAATAATAATAATAATAATAATAAATTTCCCGATTTGAGTCACATATAGTCCCCATGCATCATCATCAAGTTTTCCTGCTTTATGGCACAATAGCCTCCATGAACAGGGGTGGACAAAGACAGATTTAAGCTAGTGATTATAGCTGGCTGTCTCACCTAAATATTGATAAATTCATATCCAGGAAAAGAAATATAATTTCTTGTATTTGCCTTTCAGATATACTGTTGAAAGAGCCACTGACAACGACTGGGGTTTTGCTTTGCCCAATGGCTCTTGGAGCGGTTCTCTTGGCAAGGTCAACTGAGGGGTTGGCGCCATGAAGGGCATCCAACCGTAAACTTTTGACTCTACACCACACAGAAGCCTCTCAGAGGCTAGTGATAAATAGCAATTCCAATAAATGTTGGAAAAGCTGCCTATACAGTGCATATATATATATATATATATATATATATATATATATATATATATATATATATATATATATATATACATATATATATATATATATATATATATATATATATATATATATATATATATATATATATATATATATATATATATATATATATATATATTTATCTATCTATCTATCTATCTATCTATCTATCTATCTATCTATCTATATATATATATATATATATATATATATATATATATATATATATATATATATATATATATATATATATGCTTGTTCAAGCATTATGGTGATTGGAATCTGCAATAATTAACTAGACCGAGAACCGAAATATTAAGTCAAGGTTTATTTGTAATTGATCCCATATTATCAAGTATGCTTCATTCAAGATTGCAAAAAGTAATTTTGGATATAATATAATATTCTTTTTATCTACAATTAATAATAATAATAATAATAATAATAATAATAATAATAATAATAATAATAATAATAATAATAATAATAATAATAATAATAATGGTAATAATAATAATATTAATAATAATAATTGGTACTTTTCATTTCATATCTCGACACAGTTATAAGTTATATAATTACTTTACACGCTTAAAAGACGTCTCTTATCTTGTCAACGTTCATTGTAAAGATAAGAAGTTAAGATAACTATAACTAGAGTAAAATACATGTTATGGCATAATTGTTTCTCTGCATTATTATTATTATTATTATTATTATTATTATTATTATTATTATTATTATTATTATTATTATTATTATTGAATGTTTTCTAATAATACCCCAATAGTAATAAATACATACAATATGTATTTTATGATACAGTAAAATAACCCCTAGAATTCTGGAGACAACTACCTCCATCAACTGGGAAAGTACAGTTAATGGAGGCAGTAGTCTCCGGAAATCTAGGGATTATTTTACTGTACCATAAAATACACATCGTATGTGCTTATACCTTTTCGAGGTTGCTGGTCAACCTTCACTTGTAGTCCACGTTATTGTGGTTGCTAATTATTACTATTATTATTATTATTATTATTATTATTATTATTATTATTATTATTATTATTATTATTATTATTATTATTATTATTATTATTATTATTATTATTATTACCTGCTTATCACTAGTTAGACCACTTCGATGATAAAACGCTGAACTTTATTTTTCCTTTCTGTATTAAATTATATCTGATTTTTCTTGGCATCTTTATAGCATATTTGTGAGTTTAATTGAGTACGATCTCCAGGCTGACAATCTTGAAATATATAGAGTAATGGAGTTATTCTTTTTCTTAGCACTGAATAATATAACACAGTTTTTGAAAAGTCTAGAATAGACATCTTCTATAACATTCCCCACCAAAAACCATTCAAAGCCCGTGTATCAAATTTGAGGAACGGACATTTGCCCCTTAAGAAAAGTGTCTAGTACAATTGCCCCTAACTCTTAATATGAAAGTGGTCAATTGCCCTTTGTTAATACTAAAGTGAAAAATATCATATTATTAAGAAATAATGAATGAAAAGAAGTTCAACGTAATCAGAGTATTATTTTATCATCGGCTGAGTTAGGTTAGGTTAGGTTAGGCTAGGTTAGATTACGTAAATTTGAGGCACTTATCCTGGGCGCAACTGTCCTTTTTTCATCAAGTTTTGAGGGCGTTAGCAATTCAGCACTAATATGGACTGCTAAAAATCATATTCCCAGATAATAATAATAATAATAATAATAATAATAATAATAATTATTATTATTATTATTATTATTATTATTATTATTATTATTATTATTATTATTATTATTATTATTATTATAATTATTATTATCATTATTATTATTATTATTATTATTATTATTATTATTATTATTATTATTATTATTATTAGTTAGCTTAATAATGGTCATAATCTTAATTATTATTTTGCTTACTATCCCATTCCCCTGTACCAAACTTTTAAGGTTCTTAATTATTTAGCCCTAAAAATGCACTTTCTTGAATTATAATCTCACCCTTATTTTATATATTATTAAAGCTTAGCTTGCAGTGGAGAATCTAGAAGGGAACTGACTGGGGGGTGCAGGTAGAGGGTTATAAACTATCTGGGGGCTGAGAGATGTGAGGGCCTTATAGGCACGAAGCATTTCTATGGGGTCCCCCCGGACCCTATAGGAATGCTTCGTGCCTATACTGCACTATACTGCACTATAATACTGCACTTCCGACTATTTTGGCCAGATTTATGAGGATAAATTTGGTAACACAAGCTTAGGCTATATATTTAAACTAGCCTTCTGGCTAGTACAGTGGTAACGCGCTGGCCTCGCATTCGCGAGGTCGACAGATCGGTTCCCGTTCAGGACCGAGAGTTTAAGCTGTTTACTGGGAACGTTACTGCAGTCACCACAGTGGGGTTGGGGCTTGCACCGGCTGACGCCCGCCAGAGCAGGGGCGATGCCTCTGATAAGAGGACTAAAACCGCAAACTTTAACTTAACTTTTAAAGATAAGATTGCCTCCTATCACTGACACTGATACCTTTGGTGAAAGACTGGTCATTGAAAAACAGGCAATTTTAATGGTGTCCATTATTTTAGTGTTCAAAAATATTCCTTCTAACACACACATGCGGTCAGTGCTCTAATACACAAGAAAAAGAGTTTGAACAAATTATCAGTTAATAGTTTATTTAAATTTTTATGCCACATTGAATAGTATCATTAGCACAATAAATCGAAAGTTGTTAATTAAATTTATCATCAGAATATATCAGAATGCAATCTAATAACAAACTAAGTATTAGGATTACTAGCAATACAGGCAATTTAAAGGTATAGGAGGCCACTCGTCTGGCGGCTTATTATATTTGGAGTAGATATCCATTCTTATAACAACAACTTTAAAAAAACATATCACTGGCTTGGATTACTGACTGAAACAACTGATATTTTTTCTGTTATAGTGTTGAGCCACAAATATATCCATGAAATGATCTAAATTTAATTTCTTTGCTCTTTGGCTGTGGATAGCAATTACAACAAGAGAACCAAGCTCTTGCGTCACACATTTGACCTCTAAGGTAATTTTTGATCAAGCAATTTAAGGTTCTTGCCGATAGGGGGATAAAATCTTCTATGAGGGCACATCCCCCAGTAGTTTCGCCACTGTTAGCTTAAACTGAATAATTAGTTTCATTAGTATCTCGTTATTTAGCATGATAATTATTCAATAAGCTGCACACATTTTTATTACAATTAGAATCCTCCACTTGTAAGTTTCCCTTAGAGGACACAACGTCATTTACTCGGGAAGCAGCTAGCATCGGTGTATTTATTACACATCAGGCACCGGCCATTCATTATCAAAGCCTCTTAAGAAATACGTATTTCAGATTAATAATAATAATATAAGTAAAATCTAAATAAAAAATATCGCATTTCCAGAGAATCACATCAATGTAAACAGCCAATGAAAGAGCAGACACTCCCGAGTAAAAGCCATTACGGGGAAAATTTGACGGCGTTTGTTATGACTGGCTGAGGAAAGAGGCGGATTCTACCTAGCAGAATTAGAATGATTTTTCTTGCGTAGTGGTGATCTTCTAATCACATGTGTCGGTGGGGGAGGAGGTATAATAGTGAAAAGAAAAGAAAAAAATATTCGTTATTATCAATAACATATTTGGGATGCGATGAGGAAAGACACAGTAATAAGCTGGTGCTAATAGAGCAAGTGTGTATATTAATATAGTAAGTAAAATCATTGTATAATTAACTAATTCTCAAGAGAAACGGTAAATTGTTATACAACTCTATTATTATGTAGATTGAGAGAGAGAGAGAGAGAGAGAGAGAGAGAGAGAGAGAGAGAGAGAGAGAGAATCGTCATGTCTAACAAGAACGCATATTAAAAACCAGCTCGCTCTGGGAAGGATTAGTGTAAATGACCCGATTTCTTAAACAGTGTAAACTTAGGATACCATATTGTTAGTTAGCTAGACACACAAATGGATTTCATAAACGCATCTGATGCGGTTCTGTGTATGGTTAGGATCCCGTACGGGATCCTAGGCCCGATTTCTTAACCAGTGTACACCTAGGATACCATATTGTTAGTTACCTAGACACACAAATGGATTTCATAAACGCATCTGATGCGGTTCTGTGTATGGCTAGGATCCCGTACGGGATCCTAGGACCGATTTCTTAAACAGTGTAAACCTAGGATACTATATTGTTAGTTAGCTAGACACACACAAATGGATTTCATAAACGCATCTGACGCGGTTCTATATATAGGTAGGATCCCGTACGGGTTCCTAGGCCCGATTTGTTAAACAGTGTAAACCTAGGATACCATATTGTTAGTTAGCTAGACACACACAAATGGATTTCATAAACGCATCTGATGCGGTTCTGTGTATGGCTAGGATCCCCTACGGGATCCTAGGCCCGATTTCTTAAAAAGCGCAAGCCTAGGATACCATATTATTAGTTAGCTAGACACACACAAATGGATTTCATAAACGCATCTGACGCGGTTCTGTGTATGGTTAGGATCCCGTACGGGATCCTAGGCCCGATTTCTTAACCAGTGTACACCTAGGATACCATATTGTTAGTTACCTAGACACACACAAATGGATTTCATAAACGCATTCTGATGCGGTTCTGTGTATGGCTAGGATCCCGTACGGGATCCTAGGTCCGATTTGTTAAACAGTGTAAACCTAGGATACCATATTGTTAGTTAGCTAGACACACACAAATGGATTTCATAAACGCATCTGACGCGGTTCTATATATAGGTAGGATCCCGTACGGGATCCTAGGCCCGATTTGTTAAACAGTGTAAACCTAGGATACCATATTGTTAGTTAGCTAAACACACACAAATGGATTTCATAAACGCATCTGACGCGGTTCTGTGTATGGCTAGGATCCCCCCCATGGGGGATCCTAGCCATACACAGAACCGCGTCAGATGCGTTTATGAAATCTATTTGTGTGTCTACCTAACAAACAGTATGGTATCCTAGGTTTACACTCTTTAAGAAATCGGGCCTAGAATCCCGTACGGGATCCTAGCCATACACAGAATCTCGTCAGATGCGTTTATGAAATCCATTTGTGTGTCTAGCTAACTAACAATATGGTATCCTAGGTTTACACTGTTTAAAAAATCGGGCCAATATCTCTCATGAATTATATCGATAACGATGAAGACAGCTGTAATTATTCCTTCCCTAACCCCTCTCAACTCAGAAGGCTTAGTAAGTACATGTTTGACATTAGATAGTCACTGGTAGCATTTGCCTCATTCTTTGAAGAAAATGTAATATTTTCAATAAGTGATAACCCAGATGATGAAAATACGTTAGTGTGTATCTATAAGTTTCCTAACACTTAACAACTCAGCAAGCTTGAAGAATACACATAAAATAATCAATGGGCCTTACTGCATTATGAAAGTTTGATAGTATGATAGTTTTAAGGACAGGTATGATAAGTATCACTAAGTACAAAATGGAACCGATCAGGAGACGGGAAGATACGAGTTTTGGGCTCTTTCCCGTAAACACAATCAGGTAACACAATATATTATATATATATATATATATATATATATATATATATATATATATATATATATATATATATATATATATATATATATATATATATATATATATATCCTCTATTCCTTTTTTTTTATGGGATAGGATAGGAGGAGAAAAAGGGGAGGGAATTAAGGATATAAGGGAATTGGAGGGAAAAGCACGAAAATAAAATAAAGTAAGAGATAAAAAAAGAGAGGGGCAGACCCTCGTGCTAAGTTTTGATCTGGAATTCAGATACTTTTTGGTTCCTTATATCCTCTATTCCTAAAAATCTAGTGGTGAAAGCTAAATTATTGTAAAATTACATATCCACTAGCAAATATTTCTATGCAACTAACCCTCATAGGCAAAAAGTACTACTAAAAGGCATATAAGCTACATCAATAATCATTAAAATAATCAATCCCTAAAGCAACGATTAAAAAATTAAGAAACAGATCCATCCATTCTAATAAAAAAAATTAATTCAAAGACAAACTCCGTTTATAATAGCAATAGAATATTCTTTTTCGAGGATGTAATAGAATACTTGAAGGTAACGTTAAAAAGGTATTTATATGCAAATAGTAAATTCATGGTATATACTCAGTTTAGTTACACAACCCCTATTATAAAAATCTCATGATATTTATTATATGAGGTTAGATTGGGTCAAGTTAATCTGGTTAGGTCACCGCCAGTTAAGAAATAACTTGATAATTAATATTGTTTTCTTTTAGTTGATCTTTTTTTTTCCTTTTTTTTATTTTTTTTATTTTGGTAATGGCATGTATATGCATTTCTCTTGCTAGGACGTGAAAGTAAATATATACAAAAGTCATGTACCCAGTACATTACTCCCATCTTCTATATAAAATATATCGAAGTACTCAATTTTACAGGTACCAGTATATATATGTACTTTTTTTCTTGTACTTGAGTGCATCAGTGAAAAAAAGTGACCTCTTAAGAAAATATATGCTGTATATCCTCTATATTATGTAAATCAACTGTTCGGAAAACAGGTTGAAGAATCCACATGAATTTGCGAAAGAAAATAAATGCTTGTTTACAATCTCTTGGTAAGTAGATCAACTGGCTGGCAAATAAGCTTACAAACCTTGTGGTATATTATATATCTAATCTGAGAAACATTACAAAAAATGAAACGTTTTATAAAAGGATAATATGAATAATTAATCTGCAAGAAGCAAGTAAATAAAAAGATATAATAAAAGTCAATATTCAAAGGGCTATCATTCAAAACCAATTAAATGGAACACCATTATTAATAAACATTATTCTAGTAAAAAAAAAAAGGCAACAGACATTAACTTTCCAAGGAAATAAATAGATAGGATATTATAGGTATATCATGAACTTCCTAAAAAAAAAAAATGTTTTACAGCCGTTGCAACGTTGACAACATCAGCAAAGATTGTTATTTACACTGGTCAGAAAATGTGAGTGCAAATAGAAAATATGAAACATTCGTTTTATGATGACTAATTCCCTCCAAAAACAGAAGAAGAAGAAAAAAATTTGCTCTACATCCCGTGAGAGCTTAAAGCATTAGTACAGTTATTGCAACATTGGTCCGCAAACTTGCGTAAATTAAGAAGAAAAAAAAAAACATCGTTTATGATTCTTTTCCTTGGGAGGGCTTGGCAACTACAGCTACACTGAATATCGTGGATATTCATCACACATCTTTTATTATCCCTTCACATCTGACAAGTCATTACACTCTCCATCTCTGTTTCTCTTTACTTTATGTATTCTTCGTGCCCAGGCCCGATGAGGGCTGTTTTATTTTATTTTTTTTTTTGGCCCGTCCTGGTGTCACAATCATAAAAAAAAAAACCTCAGTGGCAGATCATCCAGACTTCATTCCCAGCTCTTACATGTCTGTGTCTACCTCCATTCGAATGGTGAACATAAAAAGAGTGTAAGTTATAACCTCCCTCCCCGAAAAGAAAATCACAGACGCTGCAATATTAATCTC
>JAXCGZ010011723.1:62500-65000 GCA_037179515.1 Halocaridina rubra
AGATGAGTATACATATACGATCGTAAGTACTAAGGTACTCTGTTGTTTTTTGGTATTCTCATCGTATTCAAAATTATATATATATATATATATATATATATATATATATATATATATATATATATATATAAATATATATATATATATATATATATATATATATATATATATATATATATATATATATATATATATATATATATATATATATATATATATACAAGTCAGGGATATATAATTCCAGGAATACAATATAGCATTATAGAATCTACCACGTAACTATATCGTTCATTATAATGCTTGAACTATAAACTAGCCCTAAGAAAATCCCTCTACTTCCGAGAATAGGCTTATTATGTTTATTCAAATACAAAATAATTTCTACGGAAGTTAAACGCTATCATCTTTTCTATAACATACACGTCTGTTTTCGAGAGTTCAGCCATAGTACATGAGAAACTCTATATTTGATAGAATGTTAGTAAGCAATTAGCAGCTATTTAAATAAATTTATGTATTTAACTTCTACCGTCGGAAGTTGAACCAAGTTTAGTGCGCTCAGACGCAGATTACGAAGCAGACTGAAATGAAATTTCTACAGAAGTCTCAGAATTAGAGAAGGGATCACTGCACCTTCCTAGTCTGGAAGTGATGCCCTTGGTAATGCTGAAACATTAAGTAGAAATTTAATTTAAATTTTGTATGAAATTTGTGGATAAGAGGAGTGAGGTCTCATGTTCGATTCAAGACAGCAGGAGGTATGGATAAAAAGTATTCTATATTTTTGGCTTGGTAAGTATTTAGTTAATGAGATGACCAGCAATTAAACAAATCATTACTACTAGCTTTTTATCCATCCTCAGTTGTTTTACATTCTCCACCCACGGATGGGTGGAACGGGTCATGGAGGACCCAAAGGGTGGTCGCCAGCCGGCACAGGCCCCAACCCACCACTGTGGTACCTAGCCACAGCAGTAACCTCCCCAGTAAATAGCTTAAACCCTCTTGCCTGAACGAGGCGTGATGCCTCGACCTCGCGAATGCGAGGCCAGCGCGTTACCACTGTACTTGTACTAGCCAGGTGGCTCCATCCTCAGAGACCCAAGAGACCGGCATTTCCACTTAAATAGAAGCCTTTGCTCGTGAAAATACTTTTTTTTTATGAGTGTGACACCGGGACAGGCAAGAAAATTACCCTTATCAATAAAGGCCCGGGCATGAAGAAAACATAAAGTCGAAGAGAAAGTGAATGGTTAAGGATAAGGGAGATGAGGTAATGATACACAATAGGAAATGGACAGGCTGAAAGAATAGTTGAAATACTGCGGACAGAGATATGACAGGATTAGGCCCTGAGATGACGATAGATCCGTTTATTGAAGGGAGATAGGTTATAAGAATTTGGAAAGACAGAAGGGGGAAGAGAGCTCCAGAGGATGGACGTAGATGGGAAGAAGCAGTCGCTGCTCGTTTTACCATTAATCCGAAACATGAAGAATTTGAATGAAAAATAAATGAAAAAAATAAATGACTAAATAAAACAGAGGCAACTAGCTAAAATAAGAACAATATATAAACTGGGAAACAAATTGAAACAAATATATATAAACAAATAGAGAGTGATATAAAACACACGAAACTTTCTAAGTAAATAAGAAAAACAAACATTTAGGGCAAATTAAGATATAAACATATAAATAAATTAAAAAATAACTAAATAAATGAATAAAGAGTAAATAAATAAAAAAGGAAAAAGATGTACCTAGTGAGTGTACAATGATTACCGAACATTTATGACATTACAACATTATTCCCAAGTGAAAATGGAGATATGATGCAATATGAATCACTTTGAGAGGCCGAACCAATGCGTTAATCCATTGAGATATCAAAGGTGGAATAAAGTTTGTTCATTTACCTGTAATACATATATATATATATATATATATATATATATATATATATATATATATATATATATATATATATATATATATATAGATATATATATATATAGATATATATATATATATATATATATATATATATATATATATATATATATATATATATATATGTGTGTGTGTGTGTGTGTGTGTGTGTGTGTGTGTGTGTGTGTGTGTGTGTGTGTGTGTGTGTGTGTGTGTGTGATTACCTAATTGTGATGACCTAATTGTGTTTACGGGAAAGAGCCCAAAGCTCGTATCTTCCCGTCTCCTCATCGGTTCCATTTTAGACTTAGTGATACTTATCATACCTGTCCTTAAAACTATGGATTGAGATAGCATTAAGTACCTCCTCGCTTAGCCAATTCCAATTATCAACTACTCTTACACTGAAAAAGTATTTCCTTACATCCTGCAAACAAGTTTTCTTACGAATCTTCAAACTATGACCTCTAGTTCTAGAGCCAGCCATATCAAAATATCGATCCCTATCCACTCTATTATAACCATGAAGGAATTTAAAGACTCTCACCATATCCCCCCTCACTCTTCTA
>JAXCGZ010011724.1:0-73119 GCA_037179515.1 Halocaridina rubra
TGGTAACAGTTCTCTGGCAAATCATCTGAAGAGAGTGGTGTTTTGATTCGGTCTCAAACCTTTGTTTTTCCTCATCTTCCAATCTACCTGAAAGTTTTTGCCCCCATGCCCCTCCAGTTTCGTTGTCTGACAGATTTGAGATAAGTGTTAGGCTGCTTAGAAGTACATTTGGATGCTCCTTACAAATATGCTTATCACCATCTTTAATGACCAACAGTAAGAATTCTCTTAATGCATGTATGCTGTTATATTGTACCAGGACAATCATGTTCCTTTACTGACAGTACTTCTTCATGTTCTATTTCCACCTCACTGATCTTATTCTGCAAGTGTGATAAACCTGGCTTTCATTTATGGAATTTGGTTAGCTCTAGCAGTTTTATCTTGCTAGTCACGTGGCATTTCAGCCAAACTTTCTTTTCTCATCCAGTTACATGTTGAGCTCTTGTTCTCTGCTCTTTTGTCTGCTAGAGCTTCAGTTTTATTAATTATTCATCTCAGCGCTGTCATGACTTTTCCTCCATTAGTAATGCATTGTTATATAATACTAGCAGCTAGATTTGAACCTGCTATAGAAACTTGCTATTTATGGGGACTTGCTTACAATTTCTTAATTTACATGTATAGTTCCATATCTTCTCTTGCTTCATTATGTAAAATTCATGCAGGGGTCCTTGTTTACATTTGGTTTATGCTGCAGTTTTCATGCATGTGTCCTTGTATGTGGCTGGGTCATTCTGTAACTGACTTCACAGCCAACATTGTATTGGTATAATCTACTGTTGACTGTTTGGTAAGTTTATACGGCTTTTAACCCTCATGAGGTAAGTTACTGAATTCTGAAAGAGACTTGAAGGCTTTGAATCTATGTTGGAAACTAATTGTTTGAACTGATGTTTGAAAAGTGGATATATTGAATAACTAATTGCCAGAAGTCCAATTTTACTATCATACCTTCTAAAAGTCTTTGCCAATGGGTACAAGTTCACAAATTTGTTGCTTTCGCCTTGTTTTCTTCTTCCGTACAGTATGTAGAGAGGATATGACATATAAGTGGCTCAAGTTACCTTCTTTCTGACCTAGTCAGTGTTTCTGTTTGCTACTCCTTATTTTAATATTGTTTCTCTAAAAGTAGCAAAAATATTTTCTATGAAACATACAATATACATTCTTCAGAGAAATTCGTGTATCAACAGAGTACTCTTTTTTTACTTTTTTCAGTATTCAGTCAAATATATCTGAATAATGCCGTATGTGAGAGTGAAACTGTTTTCTTCATTGCCGAATTCTTTATATTTATGAAAGCTCTAGGTGTTCTGCTTATTTCTTTTGAGTTTTTCAGAACTAAAATATCCTTGTTCTTATAAAAACTTAATAAGATTCTGGTAATTCAAACCATATATACACTTTAATAAGTAAGTGTTCCGTAATGTAATTTAATGATCATTTTTACCTGTAAGCTAAAACTGTTACATTGTCTGATATTAATGAGATAATTTTTATTCATAACTTTAGCAAGTCCTCGCAAGCATTGTAAAATCCTATGTAAAATCTTTTTCAAAGCTAATTTTAAAAACTTCTGATGCCTTTCAAATACCATCAGAAAATCCTAACAAGCCATTCATGTTTCTAATGTTATCAAAAACTTCGAAAGGAGTTTGAAATCCTCTTCAAAATATCATTGGAGTGATAAAAAAAACAATTCGACATCAAGAAACTAGATTTACTCTTTCCCATTATAGATATTCTTGACTTTAGAGTGTAGCTTCTTCAGTGATATTAATTTTAAGCAAGTTGTTTGTTAGTATTAAGTTTTTAACTGTTTAAGGGATAATTAATTTGTTCATTGTCTGTTGTGAATGCAAATTTTTTTTTCATTAAAAATCTTGGATGTTAGCAAGTATATTCATGTGCTGAAAACTACTTAAAGCAGATTTTTCCTTAAACATGAATGTAAGTGAATGTTCTCTGTGTTCATATATGCATCATCATACACCGTGCTGCAGGAACTAGCAGGGTGACCATGTCATAAGAAATTATGTGATTGCATCCAGTTAATACCAGTTTTAGTAGCCTCCTATTAATAACAGAATGTACATTGGCAGTATACTTACATCCTCAAACTCAGAGACATGCTTCTCATTTAAACACATCCAGATGCAGACAGAAATTGTAGAGACTGAAATGATAGAAATATTTATCTACAAAATTACCTTTTTAATTTTCTTGTAGTCATGAGCCCTCTTCTCTGCATGAAGAGGCTTATATACTGCTGTGAGAAGCCACTGAAATATCTAATGTACTATGAGAAAAATGAATATGAAATTGATCAATTTGATTAAATTATTTTTCTACCCTTGACACCTTATTTAAGTGGAGAATACAAATGCATTGAGAGTACAGTACTTTGCTTTTTAAAACACTTTTTTATGGCATTGTTTATTGCAGGTTGCATAAGCTTTTACCCCAACTGTATATATTGTTCAACATTGTATGGCCATACCTTAACAAAAAAGAGGCGAGCAGGGCTCCGTCATACCCTGCTGCCTATCCCTATACCCTTTGGCTTACCTGGTCCATGACCAGGAAAAAAAATATTTATCAGCAAGGAGGGGATGGCCAGTATTTAGTTCCCAATTCCAATTAAATCAATTCCTTGAACAGGAATGCTGTATGGGGCAGTCTTATTAATGAATTTATTCATGCCTTGTCCAATTCACTGGCTTAGACTCCATGCATAGGTGTCTTGGGTGGATAGTGCAACTGATAAGCCAGCCCTCTGCTGCATAATGAATAAAAATATGCCAGTGACATACTGCCATAAAAAATAACAGGTGTGGATTCTAGTCCTACGTATTCTTTTACCCTTTCCTTATGAGCAATCAACTAAATTATATACACCTCGATGTGGGGGGGGTTCTGGTGAACGTCATGGCAAATATTTAGTACTGTCCTCCTTGACAGTCTAAATGCTACTGACTCCTTTTCAATCCCTTATATGAATAAAACATTAACTCATGCATGATAACACAGTAAAGCCTAGCAGATATCAATTCTGCTTCACAACCACCCAAGGATGTGGCATGGTAATTTAAAATAATGCATGCCTAAATGTGGGACGTTCACATCTTATGTCTTGAAAAAATGTGTCCATATACGATGCCTTCACAGATAAAGGGTTAAATTATGTTTCAAGAATTTTTAAACTTGCCCCCAAAAAATGTTTATATAATAGTCAGGGTAAAATGAAGCCTTGTTACTTTACTTCTCTGATTACATTTGTGGTCAAGCCTGCTTATTTCAGTGGGGTATATTGTCTTTAAAAAAAAAAAAAAAATTACAGACACTATGTTCCTTGTACCTTCAGTACACCTCCATGAGCTTTCATATACTCTTTGTCTACTGTGGTTTCTCATTTTCGTTTAGTTGTCTCTTTGTAGTTGTAATGGGAAAGGGAAGAAGATTTTAGGGTTTATAGAGTTCCAGTATAGGAATATTTGTAAGTAATGTAAGTAGCACAATTTCCACCCTAATTATAACCACACATTAAGTACACTGCATAAAATGCTTATCTCGCAGCTCTAGGAAGTCCCAAGTTGAACTCCCTACAGCTTTCCTTTTGCCAAGCTATATGGGAATAGCTCTGTAGGCTTAATGAGTACATAACTAGAAGTGTGGAATCAGTATAGAAAAGTATAATAATGAACTTGGCTTACTGTTTGAGCAAACACGAACGTTCCACAGTTTATTTGGAAGAAAAATAAAACTTGTCAAACCACACTAAGAATATTACAGTAAAATATAGTATATCTTTTGTGGTTTTCATAGAAAAGAAAACAAAATAGTTTTTATTCCCCCCTCCTCTATCCCTTTTAATCACCATTTTTAATGTACAGGACAAACCCTTGTGGAATTTTTTTTCCTCACCACTAGGGAGAAGTATTTGTGCAGTTTTCTTGCTTTACTTGTGGCTACCCTTTAAACCTTGCCAGGATATGACGATATTTATAAAACAAAAGATATTTTCTGTCTAGGCACCCAATGCAATTTTTATTTTTATGATTGTGACACCAGGACGAGCCAAAAAAAAAAAAAATAAATCTGCTCTTCTCAGGCCTGTACACAAAGAATAAAGAGAAACACAAATCAGGAAAGTTTGTGGCTTGTCAGATGTAAAGGAATAATAAGAGACATGTAACGAATATCCAAGAGTATTTGGTGGTGATGTAGGCTTAGGAAAAGAACCGTAATTGAAGGAAGACTTAACATCGAACTGTCCTGGACAGTCCTATTGAAGTCCAAGAGACTCTTCAGCTGTAGTATCACATCGATCGGCCGGTGCCATGAACAACTACTTATGAACAACTGCGTTATGAACATCCACATGTAGTATTGTATGTATTACTGTACTATACTGCATTATTACATTACTATTTCTGTATTAAAGTTAATTAATACTGTATTCTCCACTTTATGTCTTATGTAGTACTTAAGTTGCTTTAGCCAAAGTACTGTGCAGTACTGCATATGTTTGTACTGTGCAGTTCTTTTTTTACCTAAACGCAACTGACGAACAATTCTACTTATGAACGGACTTGCAGAAACTAACTTAGCGTCTTTATATATTTTAGGTCTAAAGATACTTCATGAAGTACCATAGTAGTCACTACATTCCAAAATTAATAATAGTTACTTCACTTTTTATGTATATGAATAATAGCATTATAGCATACTAAATAGGTGGTACATAGAATTTTATACAGTATTAGATATAGTATAATTATCGATACTTCACTGAAGTTAAGTAGTCTATATAGCTTGTTATTTAAAAAAATTTAATTTAAACTTAGTTGATATACTGTATAGTACTTGAATATATGTGTGCACATTATAAACTATTCCTGACTTTTTTAGGTGAACTAAAATAAATTCTGTCTGCATGAAAATGTCAATAAAACTAAACAGAATTCCAACTTTTGCCATTTGCTTACTAGTGTCCTTTTTTAGTGATTGATGTGCATGTCTGTTTATCAGAGTGTTTCCAGAGTTAAACTTACTCTATCAGTGTAGGAAAATAATCCTAAAAGAATTCATTGCAGTGCCAATATTTTATTGAGGGAAGAGGTGGTTCTAGACTAAGCGAATGTCCTCACCTCTCCATGATATAAGATGTTAGCATTGGTACTTAAGCTAAAATGTCACTGAAATAATATTTTTCTTTTAACCAATTCCTAAAGTGCAAGTGCATTATGCTTAACAGACATAATTAATTTGAAATATAGAACAATTCTCTTTGTCACAATTAGTCCCAATACAAATGGGGATGGACACAGATATGTTGGAATTGAGGAATTAAGGCTAGATGCCTGGCAAACCTACAAAAGAGCAAGAAATGACTACCTAAGTAAAAGGAGAGAGGCAGGGAGACACTATGAGAGGGACATCACCAGGAAGGCTAAAGAAAATCTCAAGCTTTTCCACAGCTTTATCAGAGGAAAACTGAAGGTAAAAGAACAGGTTTTAAGGCTAAAGAGAGCAGATGGAAGCATCACTGAGACAGATGAAGAGATCTGCAAAGAATTGAACAAGGCACATGGACAAGGAAATGTTCAGAAATATTTATGTAACCTATGTGAGGCCAAAACTCGAATATGCAGCCCCCTTTTGGAATCCGCACTTGAAAAAGCACATAGCTAAGCTTGAAAAAGTTCAAAGACATGCCACGAAACTGGTGCCAGAAATACGCAATCTCAGTTATGATGAGAGGCTGAGGGAATTAGACTTACCATCACTCGAAGCTAGAAGAGTGAGGGGGGATATGGTGACAGTCTTTAAATTCCTTCATGGTTATGATAGAGTGGATAGGGATCGATATTTTGATATGGCTGGCTCTAGAACTAGAGGTCATAGTTTGAAGCTTCGTAAGAAAACTTCTTTGCAGGATGTAAGGAAATACTTTTTCAGTGTAAGAGTAGTTGATAATTGGAATTGGCTAAGCGAGGAGGTAGTTAATGCTATCTCAATCCATAGTTTTAAGGACAGGTATGATAAGTATCACTAAGTCTAAAATGGAACCGATCAGGAGACGGGAAGATACGAGCTTCTCATCATAACTGAGATTGCGTATTTGTGGCACCAGTTTCGTGGCATGTCTTTGAACTTTTTCAAGCTTAGCTATGTGCTTTTTCAAGTGCGGATTCCAAAAGGGGGCTGCATATTCGAGTTTTGGCCTCACATAGGTTACATAAATATTTCTGAACATTTCCTTGTCCATGTGCCTGAAGGCTACCCTTACATTTGATAAGAATGCATATGCTGCCCTTACTATGCCATTTATATGTATTTCTGGAGACAAATCTGCCAGTATGTTTACTCCTAGATCTCTCTCATTTTCTGTCTCTTGAAGTTGTACTCCAGCCACCGAGTAGTCAAGCTCTTTCCCGTAAACACAATTAGGTAATCACAGAGCTGCTGCAGCCTTCCATCCCCCAAATATAAAGAGTATAATAAGAAAATTGTTTTTATTGAGGTTTTCTCAGTGTAAAGCATATAATATTGGTTTTGAGCGTAATATTTATTCTGCATTTTCTCAAAAAACGAAATGCAAGTTAAATTTCTATTGGACAAAAGTACACATGAAGTCAAACGCCATAAACACACCTGCACTCTCAATATAGCTGCAATCACCAATAGACTGCAATTTTAATTGGTGTTAACGTGAAGCCTACTGAGCTGGCACAAGCGAATGGACAGCAGACTCTACTACTGATATGTCCACATAACTAGAAGAAAATTCAGTTTCCCATCTTGGAATGAGGTAACATTGAAGTTATGTTTTCTGGTATGACCACCCAGATCTTAACCTGTTAACTCATAAAAATGTCCACTACCACTGGAGTGTCTTATAATGAGAGATTCACTGTACAGACAAGTAAAGGTGTTAGTTACAGATACACTCTTAAGTTTGCAATATTTTTATGTAGGCATCATTATGGTATTTCCTCGAAGTCAAGGATGATGACCTTTACTCCATTACCTGTGGACATTTAGATGGCTTAGGAGTCCAAGTTTGGCTTCAAAAGCTCTTCAGCAGCACTCAGGATAGGAACTATGAGATATCTGAACAGTCCTTGGTTGTTGTTCTTTCTCTCTGTCCTCCTTTCTTTTCTGTCAGTTCTCTGTATCTGTTAGCTTCAAAAGTTGCATCTCCTTCACGAATGATTGTTCAACAGTTTCCTATATCTAGACTAGGTCTCCAGACTATTGATGTCAATGTCACATTTCTTCATGTTATTTTTTAGAACATCTTTGAAATCTTTTCCACTGTCAACCTCTTCTACGTGTATCTTCTTTAAGTTTGGAGTAGCAGATTAGTTTTGGAAGGCATTCATTTTGCAATCGACCAACATAATCACTCCATCTTGAATGGTTCTTATTGATGAAGGCTTCAAAGCTTGTTATATTTCCTTTGCTTAGCATGCTGACATTTGTTCTTCGTTTCCCAAGTGATGTTAAGATATATGGAAGACAATTTTTGTGGAACTTTTCAAGTGCCTTCTGATGTCATTAGTATGAAGTCTAATTCTCTAAAGCATATTGAAATTTTGGGATTACCACTGCTTTGTATGCTGTTATTTTGGTGTTTTATCAAATGTCAAGATGAAAGACTAGTTAGAAGACGTCCAAAAGCTGCTCTCTTGCATTTAAGACAGTGTTCTCTTTTATAATCAAGGACTGTGTGGAGGAGTTTTATTCTACTAAGGGGACTCAGTTTCTAAACTCGGTTAGGAGTTCACAGACATCCAAGAGATTAAAATCTTTAATTGCACAACTCCCCGAATACCACCACTTGGATAATGAAACTCAGAGTTCAACTTTCTTATAATTTTGGAAAGCATAAACTAAATAAAAATATGATTTTATGGAATGCAGCCTTTAATCCCGGGGTGGTGGTGCACATGTTCGATTCCCGGCAACTCCTACGGATGCCAAGACTTGGGCCTCAATTTGAAGGGGACCACCTCTGTCATGCAGGCAAAGTAGAATGGAGGACACTGCAATTGCAGAAGCAGAAACAACACACCGTTGATAATGGGAAAGACTGAAGCACGAGCACACAAATAATGGGATTCTAATATAAATCTACAGGATAAATATATAATCATTTAATCACGGTTGTAAAGAAACGTTTACGATACCAAAAGGCATGAATTATTTATTGTCTGCAAGCATTGGCATAAACACTTTATTTATGAGGATTAGCGTAAAACACTTTTATTTATGAGCATTAGCGTAAAACCCTTTATTTACATTGAGAGAAAAGGATGAAATGAAATTAGAATTTGTTAGGAGAAGAGATAGATTTTCCACGTGGCAATCAGCAATCTTATGAGGTCGAAATCTTTACCTGGACAATGAAAATTAAAGATCTTTCGTATTATTGTATATCTGCATGATTTCTATGTCAAGGAATTAAATTTGGCAGATGAGATTACAGTTGGGTACTGAACAAAAGTTCTTTTTATGAGACTTAGCAAATATTTTCCTAAGGATTTCTTACTATTAGTAATCTGAAATGCAAAGTTTCTCGAATTCCCAGTTTGCTTGGCCAGTGAGCATTACAATACACTATCTCTCACCTTGTTTATGCCAGATGAATTCCTGGGAAAACACTCTTAGAAATTTTTCAGCCATGTGATGCAGGCTGGTAGTAAGCTGGACTGGGAAGACACTACACGTTGACAGTTCGCTGCCTGTTCACCATCTGAGAGCAATCCAGGTCCAGTCTGGTGGAACTTCTACTTGAGCGAATATGCAAGGTTGACGAAGAGCAATATCAGTTCTTTTTTTTTTTTTTTTGAGGGTTTACTATAGTGGTGTCCCTGGCAGGCAAGTATGGCAGAGAGATGCAAGGGAGAGATAGTTTTTTAGGTGCAACAACAGGGAACAAACGAAAGAATTAAGAAAATAAATTATGGGAAAATGTGCTACTGGTATCCGCATTCTCGGACATCACGGGTGTAGTTCTTAATTAGATTATTTTACGGGAAAGGGAATTTTTAATAGTTAAATATTAAAGAAAGCTACTGAAATGTATCTTGACAAGCTAATAACCTTTTCAGCAAGAACAATTTTATAAGAATATTTTGGGAAAATGTATTTATCAGATGCGTCAACACTATAATGTGTATATTAAATTTCTTTCAAGTACAAGAATATTAAACTATAAGTAGCTATATTCTAATGAATTAGGATATACAAATATGTAATGCTGGAAGTGATATGAATTGCAAATTATCGTAATTTTGCGAAAACACAAGAAGTGAGATTTCTTAGTAAAAGAAAATAAACAAAACAGGGTTAAAAAGTTCAATAATTAACTAATAGGGCATCTATAATAAATCTGTTTAATTTGAGCAGAATTCTGTGTCACAAAGGCCCTTTCTAGAGAATGTTTGCTTTAACAAAATTCTGCTACAGGAGGCGAAAAAAGAACACAGGAAGTTATGGAAACTTCAGTGTTATTATAAGGGATAAGAGTTTCTTTTAGGGGAAATGAAAGGATGAAAACAAGATGAGATTCGCCCCTGAAACACATCTTAATGGCTAGACATATCATAATATCAAGGAAAATGAACAAATTCTTAAAAAAAAAAAATCACAGTTAAATGACATGCAGAAAACATAAAAGGAATGTGAACAAATCCAAATTTCATGAAAATTAAAATCACAATTAAATAGCCGAGAGAAAATCAATATTCAAGTTTTAAGGGTTTCTTCACATGCAATAAGGCAATATAAAAATATACACAAGCAAAGAAAATACATATATTCTTAAAAGGAAAATTTCAAACCTAGTCGTCCTTAACTGTGGGCAAGTGGATTTAACACAGTTTTAGCCATTCAATACTAAACCAAAGGTATTCGCCATGTTCTGGCTTTCAGGGTCCCACTAAAGGAGAAAATAAAACTACAATTAAAGAAATATTTTTTTTAATCAAACAACAACAACAGGGAGGTAGTCTTTACAGACTAGTTAAGCTGAGGTTATTCGCACCAACTTTCTCATTTGAGGGTGGTGACCTTCAACTCAGTTGGTCAGCAAGGTCATTGTCCTCTCCATCAACATGTTGGGGAGTGAAATTGAAAAGGTTCAGGTAAAGTGTCCACCTTTTCAGCCAAGGGTTTAGCTTATCTGCCGGCTGTAAATATAGGAGAGGATGGTGGTCTATTCTCAGAGAATAATTTCGGCCATACAGATGGAATTTAAATTTCTTTATGGTCCAGTATGCGGCCAGAGCTTCCTTCTCTACAGGGGAGTAATTCCGCTCTGCAGGGTGAAGTCTGCGGCTTGTTTATCGCACCAGAGCTACTTTTTCTGGATTGTCTGACCAGGCTTGGAAGAGCACGGCACCCAAGGCCTTCGTCTGAGGCATTGGTCTGCAAGATAAAGAAGAAATCTGGTTATTCCAATTGTAATACTGGCTCACCCGCCAATGCTTCTCAAAGCTTGAAGAATACTCTCTCTGCCTTGTCCATCCATAGGACAGGGGAGTTCTTACCCCATTTTGAGGAGGTCATTTGCTGCAGAGGGGCAGCAATAGCATTAAAGTGGGGAATGAACCTTTGGTAGTAGCAGACACTACCCAGAAACATCTCAGTTGGATGACAGTTTCCACAGCTTTATCAGAGGAAAACTGAAGGTAAAAGAGCAGGTTTTAAGGCTAAAGAGAGAGGATGGAAGCATCACTGAGACGGATAAAGAGATCTGCAAAGAATTGAACAAGGAGTTTCAGTCAGTATTTAGAGTAGAAAATAAACCCACCCCCTCAGATTGCAGAGATAGAAGCTCAAGGGCCGGTATTAGAGAACATCAACCTTACAGCCACAGAGGAATGCAAAGCGCTGATGGATTTAGATGTTCATAAAGCTACAGGTCCTGATGACATATCCCCTCATGTGCTTAAAAAATGGGCAAACTCAATATCAGTGGCACTAAGTATCATATTTAAAAAGTCACTGGAGTCAGGGGAGATTCCAAGATGCTGGAAACAAGCAAATGTGATACCTATCTTCAAAAAGGGAAGGAGGGATACGGCTCTGAACTATAGACCAGTTTCCTTGACCAGCATAGTTTGCAAAGTTATGCAGAAACTACTAAGGAAACATATCTCTCTTCACTTGGAATCCTTCAACTTTTTGTCAGTGAGGCAACATGGCTTCAGAGAAGGTAGAAGAATAGTAAAAAACTTATTAGAATTTTATGATGAGGTAAGCCGAATCTTACAGGAAAGAGAGGGCTGGGCAGATTGCATATTCCTAGACTTCCAGAAAGCATTTGACACTGTTCCACATGGGAGACTAATTAGGAAGCTGCAAGCAATGGCTAGAATAGGTGGAAATGTTTTGGAATGGATAAAAACTTACTTAGAAGGAAGGGAACAGAGGGTTAGAGTAAGACACTCAGTGTCTGAATGGAGAAGAGTTAGTAGTGGAGTTCCACAGGGTTCAGTTTTAGGGCCACTTTTGTTCCTTGTATATGTAAATGACCTACCAGAGTCTGTAAATTCATTCATGAATATGTTTGCAGATGATGCAAAGATTGTTAAGAAAGTAAAAAACGAGAACAATGATAGAGAACTTCAGGAGGATCTAAATAATCTGCATGAGTGGTCAGATAAGTGGCTAATGAAATTCAATACTTCAAAATGTAAGGTAATGAGAATGGGTACAAGTGCAAGAAGGCCCAAACTTGACTACTTGGTGGCTGGAGTACAACTTCAAGAGACAGAAATAGAGAGAGATCTAGGAGTAAACATACTGGCAAATTTGTCTCCAGAAATACATGTAAATGGCATAGTAAGGGCAGCATATGCATTCTTATCAAATATAAGGGTAGCCTTCAGGCACATGGACAAGGAAATGTTCAGAAATATTTATGTAGCCTATTTGAGGCCAATACTCGAATATGCAGCCCCCTTTTGGAATCCACACTTGAAAGAGCACATAGCTAAGCTTGAAAAAGTTCAAAGACATGCCACAAAACTGGTGCCACAAATACGCAATCTCAGTTATGATGAGAGGCTGAGGGAATTAAACTTACCATCACTCGAAGCAAGAAGATTGAGGGGGGATATGGTGACAGTCTTTAAATTCCTTCATGGTTATGATAGAGTGGATAGGGATCGATATTTTGATATGGCAGGCTCTAGAACTAGAGGTTATAGTTTGAAGCTTCGTAAGAAAACTTCTTTGCAGGATGTAAGGAAATAGTTTTTCAGAGTAAAAGTAGTTGATAATTGGAATTCGCTAAGCGAGGAGGTAGTTAATGCTATCTCAAGCCATAGTTTTAAGGACAGGTATGATAAGTATCACTAAGTATAAAATGGAACCGATCAGGAGACGGGAAAATACGAACTTTTGGCTCTTTCCCGTAAACACAACTAGGTAAGTACAATTAGGTAAGTACAGTGGCGGGTTTCTCCATATCCTTAATAGCTTGCACCTTGTCTTGTAAAGGGAACATAGCTCCTTCTCTGACCAAATGGTAGAGATACTGCAATTGTGTGAAGCCAATCTCGCATTTGGATGGTTTTAAATGGTGTCCATGCTTCTTCAGATGGGCTAGAACTCGGTGAAGAGTCGCAAGATGTGATGCCCAACCCTGAAAATGCATTAGGATGTCGTCTATAAACGTGAAACATTGTCAAGGCCCTGCAGTACTGTCCTCATGAGCTGGCTGCAGTAGCTAGGGGCATTCATCGTACCAAAAGGCATGACCCTGAAATAGTACACTCCGTATCTCAAGGAAAAAGCTGTTAGGGGCTTTTTTAGTCTCGCTAGGCAGGACTTGCCAAAATCCACTGGCCAGATCCAATTTTGACAGGTAGCTGGCTCTGAAGATTGACGAGAAAACTTGCTCGGCATTGGCAATGGGCTCGCCATCAAATATGGTATGGGAGTTAAGCTTACGACAGTCAAGGCAGAACCTATGACTGCCATATCGCTTTCGCATCACCAGTAACAGTGAACACCAAGGTGAATTGCTCTTTTTCACTATTCCAAGGCAGACCCAAGTGTCAAGATCTTCCTTCAGCTGTACTGACAGCTGGTGGGGAAGGCCATAGGAATGCCAAAATGGCTACAAGTCAGTCAACCTGACATGATGCTCAAGGATAGTAGTAGCGCCTGAGAAGTCATTGAAAATGTTCTCGTAGTCCTCTACTATCTTGATCAGCCATTCCCGCTGACTCAGTTGCATTCTAGGGTTAATAATGCAATCACTTATACTTTCCTCTCGGTGTGTGGGAATGGCAGGATCCTTATAATCAACAAAAAGTAGGGTTACATCTCCCATAGCGAGTGTGGTTGCTATAGTGGAGCACCTGTGTTGCTGCAGCCTTGGAGGTAATGGTGCTGCTAGGAGCACATGTAGGGGTCGCTGAGAGTGCCAGTGCAGGATCCTTGTGAGCCTCTGGATCCTCGCGATACAGCTTCAGCTGGTTAATGTGGTATTGCCGGTTACAACCATCAATGTTTAGCGCGTAATGGTCGGGGGTCACACGGTGTACCACAGTGTATGGTCCTTTCAAGCGTAGCATTGGCTTGCAAGTATCTGTTGGAAAAAGTAACAGTGCTTGATCTCTGGGTGTCAGGGCATGATGCCGGCCATGCTTGTCAAAGAGGAGCTTGGAAGTCTGCTGTTGACCCTTAATGGCTAAGTGTTCAGCTTTCCAGGCCTTTTTGAGGTGAGACAAAAACTTCAAAATATACTCACGTACATCCCTATTGTCGTCCTTGATGGTAGGTGAGTCTCAACATTCTGCCAAGAACTCCACTGGACCTCTGACCTTATGACCATAAATCAGCTCGAGAGGCGAGTATCCAGTTGTGTTGTGGGGCGTGTCTTTGAAAGAGAAAAGTGCAGTGAGGATGTACTTGTCCCATTGCTGTGGTATATCTAGCACTAGCTTGTGCAAACATTGCTTCAGTGTCCCATTATAGCATTTACATGCTCCATTTGATTGGGCATGATAGACACTTGTGTGAATCTGCTGCATTTCTAAGAGATTACAGAAAGCCTTTAAATGCCTACTTGTGAACTGCCTTCCATTGTCAGAAATGACCTGCTCAGGGAAGCCAACCCTAAATCAGATTTCAAAAAGGTCCTGAGCGACTGCTTCGGTTGTAATAGAAGATAGCGGCACTACATCCAGGTACCTTGTTGCCAGGTCGACATATACCAGGAGGAATTGTTTCACTGTGGATGAGGGAGGGTTAATAGGACCTAAAATGTCGATAACAACCTTGGCAAATGGCTCTGTTGAGAGCTTACTTATGCCCATTAGAACTTTCGGTACTGGTGCTGTAGAGGTGGATTGACAGACGGGACAGGAGTCCACGTATCTGTCTAGCTTGGGGTACATTCTTGGCCATGCAAATGCCCTCTGGAGGAAGTGCTGAGTTTTTACTTTACCTCAGTGTCCACTCAGAGGTAAGTGGTGTGCCACATACATAGCCTGACAGCGCAACAAGGTGGGCACCACCAACTGTTTAAAGGTGTGGCCGTCTTTAGTCACATGCCTGCGAAGGCCTCCATCTTCAAGGACGTAGGTGATCTGATCTCCTCCTCTAACCGTAAAGGTTCTTCCCTCAGTGGCCTGATTCATCCAATGCTGGGGCAGTCCTGCTGCAGTTTTGTGAATCTGGATGGGACTGCAGTGGCTCTAGAGGGGCATCATCTGGTAAAGGAGGGGAAACTCTCCGCATTCCACATTACAGGTACTGACTGTGGGAGAGCCAGTAGAGTCAGTCAGAGAATCGTCCAAGTTTCTGGTGTCAGAGCCAGTAGCTGCTGCTAAAATGGCTTGTTGTGACTTCACCTAAGGAACGTTCCACTGTGTAAAAATGTACTCATTGTAGAGGTGGGCCTGGAAGAAAGGAGCTAGGTTCATTACATGACCTAGCAAGACAAGGTGCAAGGGCGTTATCAGTGCCACAGCTGGGGCCTTTCCCTTGTAATGCTTGCAATCCAGGTCAATGACAGAGTCAGCAACACTCAAACAAATGACCCATTTGAGGAGCTTCTCTCTGGATCGTTCACCCAGAGCAATCATATTCTCAAGGTGACTGTCCTCATCTAATGTTTCGATGGTTTCATGTGCCTGCCTGGTAGCTATGGGGGATTCTAGAACAGTCAACAATGAAATACCAAAACAAATAAATCATACAAAGCCAAACAAAAAACCCTAAATACAAAAAAAAAATTACAATAGCAAAAAAAAAATTGAAAGAACCACACAACACCAAGGGAAAAAAAATTCAACACCACAGTGCAAACTTAAATGTAACGGAGATCCCAATACCTCACTATGAAAGTGACTCAAAATACAATCAAGTTCAATGGTACCAATAAAAAACATTGCAAAATGGTGCATGAATCACTGGTAATACAGGATGGCAGTTGTGCCTGCGTATGAGCACATATATGGCAGTACCTGAAAACAATATGTCGTATAGTAATAAGAAGGTTGCATTATTGCAATGAGCATGGTACACAAATGCACAAAATAATACAACAATTTGTGTGGTTAACAGTCGTGCCTGCTTAACAGCAATATGTGGCAGTTACCGTGGTTATGGTGCACAACTGCACAAAATAGTACAACAATTTGTGTGGTTAATGGTCGTGCCTATTTAACAGCAATATGTGGCAGTACCCGCGGTTATGGTGTAGAAATGCACAAATAATACAACAATTCGTGTGGTTAATGGTCGTACCTGCTTAACAGCAATATGTGGTAGTACCTGCAGTTATGGTGCAAATGAAAGGAATGTGCAGCAACAAATTTTTAAGGACAAGCACCAGATGCAGGAGAATGCAAACAAAGTAAAGTATGGCAGTCGTGCCTGTGAATGAGCGCATAAATGGCAGTACTTGCATGTAAAAGTCTTGAGTGTTCTCATATGGGCACAGATCCTATAAAAAATACACAAAAGATAAGTTAACAGCTTACTAGGCAGTCAAGTTGCACATGTGTCTGTTAATAATGGAAAAATTTATTTTTGAGTGGTAACTCAAAGACACATGGAGAGCTTATTTTAGGCTCAACCAATTACGCCAAATGTTTTTCTTCCCAATCTATGAGCAGTTAATGATTGTGTAAAAATAAACCTCAAATATAAACAATAAAGCAAGCAATGTACTAATGTGCTTACTCCCAATTCCTATATCTCAGAGAAATATAAACAATTATGTGGGGAGGTTCTTGTTAAGTTTGTCTTACTAAGGGGACTCAAAGTATTGAACTTGGTTAAGAGCTCAAAAACAGACAAGACAGACCCTCATACCACTGCATGGTTAAATGAAACTCAGAATTCAACTTTCTTTTAAGTTTGCAAATGAAATAACACATTAAAAGAAATTAAATTAATTTCTGGATAGCTAGAACAGATTTAAAATTTAAATTTATGGAATGCTGTCTCGAATCCCGGAGGTGGTGAGCACGATTTTGATTCCCAACACTACAGACGGATGCTAAGACTTTGGCCTCAACTTGACGATCACCTCTGTCACACACGCAGAGTAGAATACAGGACACTGCAATTGCAGAAATGGAAACGACATGCCGTTAATAATGGGAAAACTGAAGGCTCGAGCACACAAAAAATGAGTTCACAATATTATTCTACTGGTTAGTCACAGCTAACCAGGAATATTTATGCTACTGTAATAGCATTCAAAGTCATTAATTATTTGCTGGCATTAGTATAAAACAATTTATTCATAATAAATGAAGAATAAGCAAGACAAATACAGTATGTATTCCTTAAATTGTGATTACCTAATTGTGTTTACGGGAAAGATCCCAAAGCTCGTATCTTCCCGTCTCCTCATCGGTTCCATTTTATACTTAGTGATACTTATCATACCTGCCATTAAAACTATGGATTGAGATAGCGTTAACTACCTCCTCGCTTAGCGAATTCCAATTATCAACTACTTTAACACTGAAAAAGGTATTTCCTTACATCCTGCAAAGAAGACTTCTTACGAAGCTTCAAACTATGACCTCTAGTTCTAGAGCCAGCCATATCAAAATATCGATCCCTATCCACTCTATCATAACCATGAAGGAATTTAAAGACTGTCACCATATCCCCCCTCACTCTTCTAGCTTCGAGTGATGGTAAGTCTAATTCCCTCAGTCTCTCATCATAACTGAGATTACGTATATCTGGCACCAGTTTCGTGGCATGTCCTTGAACATTTTCAAGCTTAGCTATGTGCTTTTTCAAGCGTGGATTCCAAAAGGGGGCTGCATATTCGAGTATTGGCCTCACATAGGTTACATAAATATTTCTGAACATTTCCTTGTTCATGTGTCTGAAGGATACCCTTACATTTGATAAGAAGGCATATGCTGCCCTTACTATGCCATTTATATGTATTTCTGGAGACAAATCTGCCAGTATATTTACTCCTAGATCTCTCTCATTTTCTGTCTCTTGAAGTTGTACTCCAGCCACCGAGTAGTCAAGCTTGGGCCTTCTTGCACTTGTACCCATTCTCATTACCATACATTTTGAAGTATTGAATTTCATTAGCCACTTTTCTGACCACTCATGCAGACTATTTAGATCTTCCTGAAGTTCTCTACCATTGTTCTCGTTTCCTACTCTCTTCATAATCTTTGCATCATCTGCAAACATGTTCACGAATGAATTTACAGACTCTGGTAGGTCATTTACATATACAAGGAACAAAAGTGGCCCTAAAACTGAACCCTGTGGAACTCCACTACTAACTCTTCTCCATTCAGACACTGAGTGTCTTACTCTAAACCTCTGTTCTCTTCCTTCTAAGTAAGTTTTTATCCATTCCAAGACATTTCCACCTATTCAAGCCATTGCTTGCAGCTTCCTAATAAGTCTTCCATGTGGAACAGTGTCAAATGCTTTCTGGAAGTCTAGGAATATGCAATCTGCCCAGCCCTCTCTTTCCTGTAAGATTCGGCTTACCTCATCATAAAATTCTAATAAGTTTGTTACTGTTGATCTACCTTCTCTGAAGCCATGTTACCTCTGTGTTTTAGAGGTATTAAATTTAACTAAATTTTAAATGCCCACTCACATACCCTCTGAAAATCGGAGTTGAGAATAGAAGAAAGAATGATACGAGACTGATTACGAGTAACAGATGAAGGTTTTGAAGAAAAAGCAGAGGAAAAGTGAAGGGTAGAATCATCAGCAAAGGCATGAAGAAGAGAGGAAGATGGGGAGTGTAGAAGATCATTGATGAAGTGAAGGAACAGAATAGGTGAAAGAACAGAGCCCTGGGGAACACCACTCGTAACAGAGAGAGGGCTAGATGTCACTTTATCAATAACTACAGATATCAAGCAGTCAGAGAGAAAACTGGAAATCAGAAAACAGAAAGAAGGGGTAAAGCCATAGGCAGGGAGTTTGGCCAACAGAACCTTGTGTCAGACTCTATCAAAACCCTTACAGGTATCAAGGGTGATGCAAAGGATTCCCCATAGTTCCTTAGAGAAGATAACCATACATGAGTAAGATAGGACAGGATGTCACCAGTATATCTTGCCTTGTGGAAGCTGTACAGGTGATCGGAGATAAGTGAGTCAGATTCAAGGTGCTTAAGAAGTGAACTTTGAGCAAAGTTTCAAAACTTTAGCAATAAAGGAGATTAGGGCAATAGGTTGATAGCTTGAAGGAATAGAGCAGTCACCCTTCTTAGGAACAGTTGAGCTAGAGCATGCTTCCAAGATGGATGATGGGTACTGGTTGACAGAATGAGGTGAAAAAGACGGTAAAGCACGGGAACCAGTTCATCTGCAAACTCCTTAAGGAACCTTGCAAGGATACCATTGGGACCAGATGCCTTGTTCGCCTTTAGCGAGTGAAGAAACTTATGAACTTTGAGTGAAGAAAGGATAAGGGAGGGCATAGGGTTTGAGAGGCGAAAAGATTAAGGGACAGGTGTGCTGGAATCATTTATAGAAGAATTGGCAGAAAAATGAGAGCTAAAGAGGGTGGCTTTGTCAGTAGGAGAGCAAGCTATAGAGCCATCAGAATGAATGAAAAGGGGGAAAGCTTGAGTTACAGAAGTTTTTGGAGAGGTTTTTGACTAAGGACCAGAAGGTTTTCTCAGCAGGAGAGGAGTTAAGGTCATCAACTTTCCTTCTTCTAAAGAAGCCCTAGACCTTCGAATCTGAGCAGTACAGTGATTCCTAGTTACAATAAAAGCAGAGCGAGTTACATCATCAGGAGAGGTTTGGTAAAATCAGTGTGCCCAATTCCTGGCTTGGATAGTCATGGAGCAGGCATGGTCGAACCAAGGTTTAAGAAGAGAGGAAGTTCTTGTAGAAGTTAAGGTCATCAACTTTACTTTTTCTAAAGAAAGTCTTAGGCCTTTGAATCTGAGCAGTACAGCTCTTCCTAGCTACAATAAAGGCAGAGCGAGTTACATCAAAAGGAGAGGCTTGGTAATAATCGGTGTGCCCGATTCCTGGCTAGGATAACCATGGAGCAGGCACGGTCAAATCAAGGTTTAGGAGGAGAGGAAGTTCTTGTAGAAGAGGGGATGTATGCCTCAATTCCCAAGGTCACGATCTCAGTAACTTTTAGGGCTACCTGATCAGGGTTGCGGGATGGAAAGTAGCAGTCATCCCGTGGGAAGTCAAAGAGGAAGTTACGCAAATTTTTATGTCAGGTACACTCAAAGTGCCAAAGGCGATGCTGAGTAGGAGGGATTGGTGGAGAGGGAGCGAAAATGGAAGAGATTGAGATCATAGAGTGGCCAGAGTGACCAAGAGGGGATAGCATAGAATAAGAGTAGTTTGAATGGTTAAAAGTAAGAAATAGGTCAAGACTGTTTGCTGCATGTCCGTGATAATCAGAAATACGAGTAGAATGTTTTTTTTAATTATTTGCTCCAGGTTGTAAGTAATAGAGAAAGCAAGGGATTGACTTACTCCCACATCAGTGTTAGAAGAATAAAGCCACTCACTATGGTGCACATTTAAGTCTCCAGTGTAGAGAGCTTCAGCATGTGGGTAAGAAGATAGCAATAATTCATGGCACGAGGACAGATATTCAAAGATAGTCACAGACTCAGCGGAGTTTGGAGAACAGTAGCAGAAGCAAAGAACAATAGTGGTAGTGGAGAGATAGATTTTTAGCCACAGAACATCAAAGTCAGGAGATTCAAGGTCCGTGAGCTTCGAGATAGGAGTGTTAGAGTTGCAGTAGGCAAAGACCCCACCTTTAGTATGAAAACATGTATACAGATTGTAGTGTAAGACTTGAATGGGTCTGTGGAACAAGTATAGACAGCTGGGTTTCAGTTAGGAGGAAGAGGTTAGGCAGGAAAGTACCCAAGTGCTGTTCCACAGATGAAAGATTTGAGTTCAGTCCACAAATTCCCAATTTACTTGACCAACGAGCTTTACCATACACTATCTCTTACCTTGTTTGTACCAGATGAATTCCCGTGAAGACGCCATGTAAAAGAGTTTGAAGTAAGCGTGACTGTTGAGGCAAGATCTTGCCTCTGGGATGTTTGACCACTAAGGGGTGAAATGAAATTGGAATTCGTCAGGAGAAGGGATAGACTTTTTTGTGGTAATGAGCAATCTTCTGAGAGCAAAATTTTCACTTTGGCACCTGCAATGAAAGAAATTTCTTATCAATGTATATCAGCTGTAATTTTCAGGTCAAGGAATTAAATTTGGCAAATGAGATTCCACTTAGGTAATCTACATTACTTCATTTTGTATGGGAATGGAACTGAGAAATATTTCTTAAGATTTGACCAGTAAAGGATTTTACCAGCAATGAATTCACCAGATTTATTTTTTTATAAGTGTGACACAAGAATAGGCAAAAACTGCCCTCATCATCAAAGGCCGGGTGCAAGAAAACACCAAGACAAAATAAAAGAAAAAGGTAAATGACAAGGTAGAGATGAGATAATGTTACACAAAGGAAAATGACAGACAGAAAAAACATTCAAAGTACAGAGGACCTGAGATGACAATAGATCCGCTTTTTGAAGCATGATAGGTCATAAAAATTAGGAAAGACAGGAGGAGGAGGAGAGTTCCAGAGTCTGGAGGTAGATGGGAAAAAGCAGTTGCTGCGCCGACCAATCCACGAGCTACATATCTCCACACAGTACCTGTGAGATGAGGCCGCTCGGTGAGTGTTACGCAACCTCGGCAGTGGAGAGCAATGCAGCTAGCCAACTCATCAGAGCAGCAATGGAAGTAGTAACAATAGAAATGAGAAAGGGAAGATACCTTATGGCAAAGAGAGAGAGAATCCAGATTAGGATTAACAAAAGGATCATTAATGAGCATGACTGCCTTAGATTCAACCCTATGAAGGAGATAAGTATCAGAAGAAGAACCCCAGATGGGTGAGCAGTATTCTAATCAGGGACGGATAAGACCATTATAGATTTTAAATGATTGTAAAGAGGTAAAGTAATGACGAAAATAAAACAGAGTCCCCAATTTTTAGAAGGAAAATTTAAAAATTTGGATTATGTGATTCCTCTAACAAGTTAGAGGCTATATGGATTTCTAATATGTTAAAGAATTAAGAGGGTAAATTTCATTAGTTTCAAAGACAATAAGGTTATCAGCAGGAGAAGAAGATAAAAGGATAGCCAGAAAATTTTTATTGGAGGCATTGAATTTAACTAAATTTTGAGTGCCACACTCACATACCCTCTGCAAATCAAAGATGACAGTAGAAGAAAGAGTGATACTGATTACGAGTAGCAGATGAAGGTTGTGAAGAAAAGGCAGAGGAAAAGTGAAGGGTAGAATCATCAGCAAAGGCATGAAGAAGAGAGGAAGATGGGGAGTGTAAAAGATCATTGATGAAGAGAAGGAACAGAGTGGGTGAAAGAACAGAGCCCTGTGGAACACCACTCGTAACAGAGAGAAGGCTAGATGTTGCGCCATCAACAACTACAGATATAAAGTGGTCAAAAAGAAAACTGGAAATCGGAGAACAGAAAAGAGGGGTAAAGCCATGGGCAGGGAGTTTGGTCAACATTGCCTTGTGCCAGGCTCTAGAACTGTCAAGAAGTGAACATTGAGCAAAATTTTGAAAAATTAAGCAATAGAGGAGGTTAGGGCAATAGGTCAGTAGTTTGAGGGAATAGAGCAGTCGCTCTTCTTAGGAAAAGGTTGAACTAGAGCATACTTCCAAGATGAAGGATAGGCACTTGTTGGCAGAATGAAGATGAAAAACAAAGAACAGGAGCCAGTTCACCTGCAAACTCCTTAAGGAACCTTGCAGGGATACCATCGAGACTAGATGCCTTGTTCGTCTCTAGAGGTAAAGACTGAGGGTCAGGTGCACTGGAATCGTTAATAGAAGAGTTGTCAAAAGAATCAGAGACAAGAAAGTGGCTCTGTCAGTGGAAGAGCAAGCTATAGTACCATCAGAACAAATGAGAGAAGGAATGCTTGAGTTACAGAAGTTTATGGAGAAATTTTTTGCTAAGGACTAGAAGCATTTGTCAGTGAGAGAGGAGTTATGGTCATCAACTTTCCTTCTTCTAAAGAAAACCTTAGACCTTTGAATCTGACCAGTACTGGGATTTCTAGCTACAACAAAAGCAGAGCTAGTTAAATCAGAGGGAGAGGCTTGGTAAGATGTGTGCCGATTCCTGGCCTGGATAGTCATGGAGCAGGCACGGTCAAACCACGGCTTAGGGGGAGAAGAACTTCTTGTAAAAGAGGGGATGTATGCCTCCACTCCCAAGGTCATAATCTCGGCAACTTTTAGGACTACCTGATCAGGGTTGCTGGACGGAAAGCAGTAGTCATCCCAGAGGAAGTAAAAAATGAGGCACGCTCAAATTGCAAAACGTGTCGCTGAGTAGGAGGGATTGCTGGAGGGGGAGCGAAAATGGAAGAGATTGACATCAAAGAGTGGTCAGAATTACCAAGAGGGGAAAGCACAGAATAAGGGTAGTTTCAATGGTTAGAAGTAAGAAATAGGACAAGAGTGTTTGCTTCATGTTCGTGACAATCAGGAACACGAGTAGGATGTGTGATAAATTGCTCCAGATGGTGAATAATAGAGAAAGCAAGGGACTCACTTCCTCCCTCATCGGAGTCAGAAGAATTAAGCCACTCACTGTGGTGTTTATTGAAGTCCCCAATGAAGAGAACTTCAGCATGTGGGTGAGAAGATAGCAAGGACTCCTGGCACGAGAACAGTAGCAGAAGCAAAGAACAATAGTGGTAGTGGAGAGATAGATTTTTAGCCAGAGAACATTAAAGTTAGGAGTTTCAAGTTCCATGAGCTTTGCAATAGGAGTGTTAGTGTTCCAGCAGGCACACACCCCACATTTGGCATGAAAACGAGTATACAGATTATAGTGAGAGATTTGAAATAGGTCAGTGAAAGCATGTAGAGACAGCTGGGTTTCAGATAAGAGGAGGAGATTAGGGAGGAAAATGCCTAAGTGCTGTTCCAAGAACGAAAGATAAGAGTTCAGCCTACGAATTCCCAATTTGCTTGACCAACAAGCTTTACCATAGACAATCTCTTACCTTGTTTGTGCCACGTAAAATAGTTTGAAATAAGCGTGACTGGTTAGGCGAAATCTTGCCTTTGGGATGCTTGGCCGCTAAATGACAGTGATCAAGCATCCCTCTTGGTGATGCCATCATTTGGCCAGCTTGTAGGGTGCATATTCAATGCTCTAACTTGTTAAAATAAGACTCGAGGGCCCACAGTAGTGGTAGTCCCTGGCAGGCAATTATGACAGAGATGCAAGGGAATGACAGTATTTTAGGTGCAATAAGCGGAAGCAATCATAAGAAAGGAGAAATATCTATGGGTAAAATAGATTACTGACAAAATACCTGAGGAGCATTCTTTGTGTTGCAGGAGATGGAATTTTAAATATTCAAATAGTATAGAAGCTATTGAAATGCATCTAGACAGGCTAATGACATATCAGCAGGGTCATATTTATAAAAAAAATAATTATCAGCAAGACAATATTTATAATATAGCAAAATTTATCACCAAAAGCAATTTCATAAAAAGAAAAGTTTGTAAACAATGTATCTAACAGACTCCTAGGATTGCGGCATTGTACATAACAAAAGAGAAAAAGTAGAAAATAGAGAAATAGGAGGAAAATTTTTATATTGGGATCATGCTTTCTACCCGTACAAGAATATTAAACAAAATATATTTAAAGTTAGTGCTATTCTGAAATATAAACTGCAAATAATCATAATCTGCAAAATGCAAAGAGTGAGATTTTTGTAATAAGAAAAGACTACAGCCTCTGGTATCTTTCAGCAAAACACTGTCAAAAAGGCCCTTTCTAGAGAATATTATATACACAAAATTCTACTACAAAAGGAAAAAAAAAAGAACAGAGGAAGTTCTGGTGACTTCAGTGTTATTATAAGGAATGAGAGATTCTTTTAAGGGAAACAAACAAATGAAAAAAAATGGGATCCACCACTGGAACATATCATACTATCAGTAAAGTGAAAAATTGATATTAAAAAACATTAAGTGACATGCAAAACAAAAGGAATGTGATCAAATTCAAATTCCAAAAAAAAATTAGAATCACAAATAAATATAAAAAAAAGATGCAATATATGTAAAAGTAAAATTTTGAACCTAGTCGTCCATGACAGTGGTGACTGGATTTAAAACAGCTTCAGCTATTCAACACTAAACTAAAAGTTTCCACCATGTTCTGGCTTTCAGAGTCCCACAAAGGAACAATATAAAACTACAATCAAGGAAATATTCTTCTTTTCTTTCGTCTTTCATAAGGAATAACGTTAATACACATGGATACATTCCACAAGGGTGTATAAACACGCTACGCTAAAGAAAACTAGGTAAAACCCATTTTACAAATACATGACCAAAGTGAAATATATATGCAAGCTAAAATAGACAAGTACAGTATTATAGATACAAAAGATATACTTTTAAATAAACAACACATCAGAGAAGAAATTTTTACAGACTAATTAAGCTGAGGCTAACAGAACCAGCTTCCTCATTTGAGGGTAACGACCGTCGACTTAGTAAGTCAGCTAGGTCATTGTCTTTTCCATCAACATGTTGGGCAGATAATTTGAAAAGATTCAAGTAAAGTACCCACCTTTTCAGTCAAGGATTCAGCTTGTCTATGATCTGTAAATATAGGAGAGGACTTTGATCTTTTCTCAGTGTAAAACATCGGCCACACAGATAGACTTCAAAGTTTTTTATGACCCAGTATGCAACCAGAGCTTCCTTTTCCATGGTGGAGTAATTCCGCTCTGCAGAGTAAAGCCTGCAGCTTGCATATCACACTGGACCTACTTCTACTGAATTGTCCAACTGGACTTGCATGAGCACGGTGCCCAGGCCTTCCTCTGATACGTCGGTCAGCTAGATAAAGGATCAGAGCTTTCCAGATGTAATAGTGGCTCACCCGCCAATGCTGAGGTTTTACCTTGCTTTGAGGAGGTTGTGACAGAGTGTTTCGCTCAATGTCAACAGAGGCTGTTAGATACCTTATTAAATACAATGAGTAACATAACTGTTATTTTCTAACTAAAAAAATTAATTCCCACTTCTTGACTTTTGAGATTATGATTATTTGCAATTTGTATTTTTGCTTATAGCTAATTTTAAATAGCTTAGTTACTCTTCCTGTACGTGTAGAAGTATAGCCCCAATATAAAGGCTGCCCCTATTTTTCTGCCTGCTCAGGGCCAAGAAAATTATAAAGAAGAAGAACCAGTAACTGAACTTTTCATTAGTATTCTCGTTTTATTTTATTTGCTTCCACTTGTTGCACCCAAAAATACTGTCCCTCCCTTGCATCTCTGCTATAATTGCCTGCCAGGGACCACCACTAAAATAAAAATTAAAATGAAATCAGAACCAATTACTGCTCTGAGAATGTCTCCTACAGATGACGTCACGAAGCCCCACGAGGAGACGCTCTCCTTTTGCGCCAAGACTGCCCAGAGGCAACATCTCGCCTGGGTGGTCCAAGTTTATTTAAAATCATTTTACGTGGCATCTTCACAGGAATTCATCTAGCACAACAAGGAATTCATCTGGCACAACAAGGTGAGGGATAGTGTATGGTAAAGCTCGTGGGTCAAGCAAATTGGTTTATTTTCGAGAATTAGTTACATTCGTTACTGGATAAATCTTACGGATTTCTATTCTCAGATTCCATTCCAAGTCACACGAAATTTTGTAGATTACCACACTGGAATCTCACATGCCAAGTTAATTCCTTAACCTGTAAATTACAGCTGGTACATATTGCTGAGAAGTTTCTTTTCACTGAATGTGATAAACGAAAATCTCATCCTCTGAAGACTAAGTTATGAGCCCGTAAAAATCTATCTCTCTTCCTAATAAATTCTAATTTCATTTCACCCCTTTCTATCATCGTAAATAAAGTGTTTTTTTTTTACCTCAAAAACTCGTCAGTAAAGCTATTTGCCAAAAAGCCAAATTGCAAATATTCAAAAGGTAATTTTTCCCAGTTGGCTATGCAAATATTTCTTGTTAACCACATTTTAATGAATGCATACCGTATTTATCTTGCTAATTCTTCATATGTTGGGGATAAAGTGTTTTGAGTTATAAGTTGCAAATACCTCAAAAGGTGGTTTTGCACCCCTTTTTTTTTATTGCAAAGTCCTTGATAACTAAAAGTGAATGAATACTGTATTTATCTCGTAGATTCTTCCTTTACCCTAAATAGAGTGTTTTACCATATTAATTTCATATCCGGAATAAGCATTGCAACTTTTGTGGTTGCCCACAATTTAAGGAATACATACAGTACTGTATTTGTCTTGCTTATTCTTCATTTATTGTGAATATATTATTTTCTTTAAAACCAGTAAAGAATTAATGTTTTGTATGCTCTTATGGTAGCATAAATATTTCTGGTTAGCCGTGAATAACCTATATATATTCATAAATATTTCTGGTTAGCTGTGAATAACCTATATATATTCATCCAGTAGAATGACATTGGAAACTCATTATATGTGTGCTCATGCTTTCAGTTTCCCATTATAAACTGTGTCATTTCTGTTTCTGAAATTGCAGTGTCCTGTATTCTACTCTGCCTGTGTGACAGAGGTAATCATCGAGTTGAGGCCAAAGTCTTGGCATACGTCCGTGGTGCCGGGAAACGAACTCATACTCACCTCCTCCAGGATTCGAGGCAGCATTTCATAAAGTTTAATTTGAGAAATTTAATTCAATTCTTTTAATGTCATTGCATTTCCAAAATTAAAAGAAAGTTGAATTCTGAGTTTCATTTAACCGACCAAGGGTATTGAAGATAGGGTGTGCAAGTACAAATATCTGTCCTGTCTGTTTGTGAGCTCTTAACCGAGCTCGGTACTTTGAGTCCCCTTAGTAAAACAGAATCTTAACACTCTAGCATCATCATTTAAAATTAAAACCCCCACAGAGGTCATTTGCTGCAAGGGGGCAGCAATTGTATAAAAGTGTGGAATGAGCCATTGGTAGTAGCCGGTACTACCCAGGAATGATCTCAGTTGAATAACAGTAGCAGGTTTCTCCATATCCTTAACAGCTTGCACCTTGTCCTGAAAAGGGGACATAGCTCCTTCTCCGACCAAGTGGCTGAGATACTGCAATTGTATGAAACCAATCTCTCATTTGGAATGCTTTAAGTGAAGTCCGTGCTGTTTTAGACAAGTGAGAACTCTCCGAAAAATCACAAAGTGCGATGACCAATCAAAAGAAAGCACCAGGATGTCGTCTATAAAGCATGAGACATTGTCCAGGTTCTGCAATGCTGTTCTCATGAGCCGGCTAAAACAGTCAGGGCATTCACCATACCAAAGGGCATGACCCTGAACTGGTACAGACCTTATCTTGAGGAATAAGCTGTTAGAGGCTTGGTAGTCTCGCTCAGCTGGACTTGCCAAGTTCCACTGGCCAGATCCAATTTGGACAGGTAGCGGGCTCGGGAGAGTAACGAGAAACTATGCTTGGCAATGGGCTCTCCATCAAAGATGGTTTGAGAGATAAGCTTACAACAGTCAAGGTTACGTCTTCAATTGAGAGGGAAACTCAACCCCCCCCCCGGTAAGTCCATCTCCACCGCAAGAGAGGATTGCTCCAATATAGGAGGTAAAGGGTGGTTATAATGGAGCACCTGTGTTGCTGCAGCCTCCGAGGTAATGGTGCAGCTAAGGGCACCTATAGGGTTGTGGAGAGTGCCAGCACAGGATCCCTGTGGGCCTCCGGGTCCTTGCAATACAGCTTCAGCTGCATAATGTGGTATTTCCGGTTATTACCATCAACATTTAATACGTAATTGCCAGGGGTCACATGTTGTATCACAGTGTATGGTCCTTTCCAGCGTAGCATTAGCTTGCGAGTATCTGTTGGAAGAAGTAACAGTGCTAGATCTCCTGATGCCAGGGCATACTATCGGGCATGCTTGTCAAAGAGCAGCTTGGCAGTCTGCTGGTGACCCTTAATGGCTAATTGTGCAGCTTTCCAGGCCTTTTTGAGATGGGACGAAAACTTCAGAATATTCTCAGGGACGTCCATATCGTCATCCTCAATGGTAGGCGAGTCCCAGCATTCTGCCAAGCATTCCACTGGGCCTCTGACTTTATAACCATAAATCAGCACAAAAGGTGAGTATCCAGTAGTGTCATGGGGAGTGTCTCTGCAGAAGAAAAGTGCAGTGAGGACATACCTGTCCTATTGCCGGGATACATCTATCACTAGCTTGCGCAAACATTGCTTTAATGTCCTATTATAGCGTTCACATGGTCCATTTAATTGGTCATGATAGACACTCATACAATTGTGCTTCATTTCTAAGAGGTTACAGAAAGCCTCAAAGTGCATACTTGTAAACTGACTTCCATTGTCAGAAGTGACCTGCTCAGGGAAGCCGACCCTAAAGCAGATTTTGAATAGGGCCTGAGCGACTGCTTCGGTCGTAATAAAAGATAGCGGCACTGACTCCAGGTACCTTGTTCCCAGGTCGACGTGCACCAGGAGGAACTGTTTCCCTGTCGACGAAGATGGGCAAATAGGACCTAATATATCAAATGCGACCTTGGAAAATGGCTCCGTTGAGAGCTTAGTTAAGCCCATGGGGATTTTCAGTACCGGTGCTGTAGAGGTGGACTGACTGACAGGGCAGTGGCCCATGTACCTGTCTACCTTGGCGTACATGTTTGGCAATGCAAAAGCCTTCTAAAGGACTTTCCGGGTTTTTGCTTTGCCTCTGTGTCTGCTCAGAGGCAAATGGTGTGCCACATACATAGCCTGGCGGCGCAACGATGAGGGCAGTACCAGCTGTTTAAAGGTGTGGCCATCTTTAGTCACATGCCTATGAAGGACTCCATCTTCAAGGGCATTGTGAAAGAATGTTTAGCACCAAGTCATCAGAGGTCTTTATAGATGCCTTATTAGTGATTTTATTGTCTTTTAACTGTCTTTTCTTTTCTTACTAAAAAAAAAAATAAAGCAGATTATGATTATTTGCAAAAAATCTCCCTCCAATTTCTCTGTTTCCTGCCTTCTTTTTTTTCTTTTGGTCAATACCATAACCCTAGTGAGTCTGTTAGATACGTTGTTTACCCTGTTTTCTTATTATAAACATGCTTTGCTACTCATCATTTGTGTGTTCATGCCTTCAGCTTTCCAATTGTTAATGGTGTGTCGTTTGCATTTCCGCAACTGCAGTGTCCTCTATTCTACTCTGCCTGTGTGACAGAGATCGTATACGTGTTGAGGCCAAAGTCTTGGAATCTGTCTGTGGTACTAGGAATCAAAATCGTGATCACCACCTCTGTGATTTGAGGCAGCATATCATAAATTTAAATTTCTAATTTGTTCCTTCTTTCCAATAATTAATTCATTTTTTTAATGTGTCATTGTATTTCCAAAATGAAAAGAAAATTGAATTTTTAGTTTCATTTAACCGAGTCGTGAAAACACAGGTGGGGTGCAAAATTAATAAATGTCCTGTCTGTTTGTGAGCTGTTAACCAAGTTCAGTACTTTAAGTCTCCTTAGTAAAACAGGAACATAACAACAACCTCCCCACAACTCAACAAAAGTAACCTTTGAGAGAGGAGAAACATGTTGGGAAATAATGTTGAGAAAAAAAAGTCTAAAAGACCTTCAAGAATTCAAAGAAGTGTTCAATAGACGATACAGAACACAGAAAGAGATGAGAAAGATTGAAAACTTGTTGGAAGAGGCAAGAAGGTTAAATGAGGAAGAGAAGAAAAAATTTCATTTCAGAGTTCTTCCAGACAAAGGGGAGATAAAGAAGATAATGACAGAAGATCAGGGGATGGGGCCTCATTAAGATTGTAATACACAAATGCTCATGGATTAGCTGGTAAGGCAGTAGAATTAAAAGATAGGATTCACAACATTAAGGCAGATATAGTAGCAATTACAGAGACTAGGTTGAGTGAGGACATAAACAGTGTCACAGTTTTTCGTAAGGGCTTCAGAATATTAAGGGTTGAAAGATCTGAGAGGACTTTTGGAGGGATAGCACTGCTCATAAGAGAAAAGATTCAAGTTGAAGAAATAAACTTAGCTATAGAAAGTGAGTTCAAGGAATTTTTTGTTGCTCGCATAAATACTGGGTCAGAGAGCATTATAATAACTGTTGTATATAACCCACCAAGGAACCAGAATAGGCTAGAAATTTATGAGGAAAGTCATATAGGTACTATTGAAGTCATAAACTCAGTTGTTAACATGGCACGGGAGAGAGAATGTAGGAATTTGATTATGGGAGATTTTAATCATAAAGAGATAGATTGGATACATCTTGACCCAAACAGTGGTGAGGACTCATTCAGGGCAAGATTCCTAGATTGCGTACAAGGGAATTTCCTACACCAACATGTAATGGAACCAACGAGGGTCAGGGGTGGGGATGAGCCATCACTACTTGATCTAGTATTCACAGATAATTTGCACTGTGTGTTGTTGATGGAGTATATCATTGAAGATATTCTGCCTGAGAGTAGAGGCAATGAGGACATGAGGAGGAACTATCTGAAAGGAGATTACATCAAAATGAATGAGCTTTTTGCAGTTATTGACTGGAGAACCTTATTTTACAACAAATCTGTACAAGAAATGTATGACATCTTTTGTGAGAAATATGGGAAGATAGTAGATTGCACCATACCTGTCACCAAAGTAGGTGTAATTCATGCCAGAGAGAAATGGTTCGATAATGAGTGTAAAAGATCTAAGGAGTGGAGAGACAAATGCTGGAAAAGGTATAGGAGGAGAAAAAACATAAATGCCTGGCAAACCTACAAAAGAGCAAGAAATGACTACCTAAGTAAAAGGAGAGAGACTATGAGAGGGACTTCACCAGGAAGGCTAAAGAAAATCCCAAGCTTTTCCACAGCTTTATCAGAGGAAAACTGAAGGTAAAAGAACAGGTTTTAAGGCTAAAGAGAGCGGATGGAAACATCGCTGAGATGGATGAAGAGATCTGTAAAGAACTGAACAAGGAGGTTCAGTCAGTATTTACAGTAGAAAATACCCCACCCCCTCAGATTGCAGAGATAGAAGCTCAAGGGCCGGTATTAGAGAATATCAACCTTACAGCCACAGAGGTATGCAAAGCGCTGATGGATTTAGATGTTCATAAAGCTACAGGTCCTGATGACATATCCCCTCATGTACTTAAAAAATGCGCAAACTCAATATCAGTGGCACCAAGTATCATATTTAAAAAGTCACTGGAGTCAGGGGAGATTCCAAGATGCTGGAAACAAGCAAATGTGATACCTATCTTCAAAAAGGGAAAGAGGGATACAGCTCTCAACTATAGACCAGTTTCCTTGACCAGCATAGTTTGCAAAGTTATACAGAAACTACTAAGAAAACATATCTCTCTTCACTTGGAATCCTTCAACTTTTTGTCAGTGAGGCAATATGGCATCAGAGAAGGTAGATCAACAGTAACAAACTTATTAGAATTTTATGATGAGGTAAGCTAAATCTTACAGGAAAGAGAGGGCTGGGCAGATTGCATTTCCTAGACTTCCAGAAAGCGTTTGACACTGTTCCACATGGGAGACTTATTAGAAAGCTGCAAGCAATGGCTAGAATAGGTGGAAATGTCTTGGAATGGATAAAAACTTACTTAGAAGGAAGGGAACAGAGGGTTAGAGTAAGACACTCAGTGTCTGAATGGAGAAGAGTTAGTAGTTGTGTTCCACAGGGTTCAGTTTTAGGGCCACTCTTGTTCCTTGTATATGTAAATGACCTACCAGAGTCTGTAAATTCATTCATGAATATGTTTGCAGATGATGCAAAGATTGTGAAGAAAGTAAAAAACGAGAACAATGGTAGAGAACTTCAGGAGGATTTAAATAGTCTGCATGAGTGGTCAGAAAAGTGGCTAATGAAATTCAATACTTCAAAATGTAAGGTAATGAGAATGGGTACAAGTGCAAGAAGGCCCAAGCTTGACTACTCGGTGGCTGGAGTACAACTTCAAGAGACAGAAAATGAGAGAGATCTAAGAGTAAACATACTGGCAGATTTGTCTCCAGAAATACATATAAATGGCATAGTAAGGGCAGCATATGCATTCTTATCAAATGTAAGGGTAGCCTTCAGGCACATGGACAAGGAAATGTTCAGAAATATTTATGTAACCTATGTGAGGCCAAAACTCTAATATGCAGCCCCCTTTTGGAATCCATACATGAAAAAGCACATAGCTAAGCTTGAAAAAAGTTCAAAGACATGCCACAAAACTGGTGCCAGAAATACGCAATCTCAGTTATGATGAGAGGCTGAGGGAATTAGACATACCATCACTCGAAGCTAGAAGATTGAGGGGGGATATGGTGACAGTCTTTAAATTCCTTCATGGTTATGATAGAGTGGATAGGGATCGAAATTTTGATATGGCTGGCTCTAGAACTAGAGGTCATAGTTTGAAGCTTCGTAAGAAAACTTCTTTGCAGAATGTAAGGAAATACTTTTTCTGTGTAAGAGTAGTTGATAATTGGAATTGGCTAAACGAGGAGGTACTTAATGCTATCTCAATCCATAGTTTTAATGACAGATATGATAAGTATCACTAAGTATAAAATGGAACCGATCAGGAGACGGGAAGATACGAGCTTTGGGCGCTTTCCCGCAAACACATTTAGGTAAATACAATTAGGTAAATACAATTTGGCGCCGAAACAGGAACCCGAACAAACAGACTGATTTTGATAAAAAAAAAATCTATTTTGCTTTTTAACACTGCACACGAAACCCGATTACCATTGGCTGGGATTATTGAAATGAATGAACCTTAGGCTGCGCACAAAAATTTCATTCCTAGAGACGTTGCGTAAGAAATTTTGTTCTTTAATTTTCAAAATTAATTACGGTACCTAATATTTTCCTTGTTTATTATGTAGTACACAAAAATTTCAGGAAATCTGCAAGAGATTATCTGGTAACAAGAAATTTAGCATGACAAAAAACACGTGTGATTTAAGATTTCATTTATGTGCATGATAAGATTGAGTTTTAAAACCTTAGTGTTTTATATATCCGTTAAAGGGTGACATTTGTTAGGAATTGTTTATATTTCTTTGAGATTTGGGAACTGGGAGTAAGAATATTAAGTACTTTGCTTATAATTTGAGGTTTTTTTTATTCAAGCATTGACTGCTCATTGATTGGGAAGAAAAACTTTGGAGTTGTTTGTTGACCCTAGGCTAAGCCTTTCATGAGTTTACCTAATTGTGATTACCTAATTGTGTTTACGGAAAAGAGCCCAAAGCTCGTATCTTTCCGTCTCCTGATCGGTTCCATTTTATACTTAGTGATATTTATCATACCTGTCCTTAAAACTATGGATTGAGATAGCATTAACTACCTCCTCGCTTAGCCAATTCCAATTATCAACTACTCTTACACTGAAAAAGTATTTCCTTACATCCTGCAAAGAAGTTTTCTTATGAAGCTTCAAACTATTACCTCTAGTTCTAGAGCAAACCATATCAAAATATCGATCTCTATTCACTCTATCATAACCATGAAGGAATTTAAAGACTGTCACCATATTCCCCCTCAATCTTCTAGCTTCGAGTGATGGTAAGTCTAATTCCCTCAGCCTCTCATCATAACTGAGATTACGTATTTTTGGCACCAGTTTTGTGGCATGTCATTAAATTATTTCAAGCTTAGCTATGTGCTTTTTCAAGTGCGGATTCCAAAAGGGGGCTGCATATTCGACTTTTGGCCTCAAATAGGTTACATAAATATTTCTGAACATTTCCTAGTCCATGTGCCTGAAGGCTACCCTTACATTTGATAAGAAAGCATATGCTGCCCTTACTATGTCATTTATATGTATTTCTGGAGACAAATCTGCCAGTATGTTTACTCCTAGATCTCTCTCATTTTCTGTCTCTTGAAGTTGTACTCCAGCCACCGAGTAGTCAAGCTTGGGCCTTCTTGCACTTGTACCCATTCTCATTACCTTACATTGTATCTGAGGTGTCACTCAAAAATAGATATTCTCATTATTAGTAGACACATGTGCAATTTGGATGCCTTGTAAGTCATTAACTTACAAGATAACAGCTTACAAGAATTTTACTTACAACATTTTACTTGTGTGTATTGCCATATATGTGCTCATACACAGGCACGACCGCTATACTTTACTTGTTTGTGTTCTCTTGCACAGGATGCTTGTCCGTAAAATTTGCTGTTGCTAATTCCTTCATTTGCACCATAACCCTAGGTACTGCCGAATATTGCTGTTAAGCAGGCACAACTGCCATCCTGTATTACCAGTGTTTCATGCGCTGTTTTTCAACATTTTACTGCTGTTACACTTGATTGTATTTTGAGTCATTTTCATAGTGTCTCTTGAGCTTGCACTCACTCAGAATAAAGCCAGAATCCCTGAAAGTGGTGCTTCACTCGTAAATGGGGACCAGCTTTGTGAGAGGCCCCCCGAATATGGACATACGAGGACGATGCCAAGCAAATACTCAATACTTATATCCGCTTTTTCAAAAGTTTTCCCACCGTTAATGATGGCACTAATGCTGAGAAGACTCATTGGCTGCTCGCCTCCATGCCACCCTGTTTGCTCGCCCTGGTCATTGAATAATACCAAGGACAACAGAGGGACTACGAGAAAGTTAAGCGCACATTCCTCGCTCCACAGAACTTTTTACCGGCTGAGTGTCATGCTAGGTCTGTCTCCACTTTCCCACAGAAGGAGGAGAACTGCAGTGCCTTTGGCAAATGCAAGTCTCACCTCTTTAATGATTGGTTGAAAGTTGCAAAGTGTCCTCAAGAAAAGTGGCATCCATTCTTGATGTTTGATTCAATTGCCAATGACCTCCCTACGAATGTTGTTGCATATGTAAGAACCCAGCTTAAGGATGAGATCAACTTCAAGAAAAGTTTAGCCGCTGTGGATGAGTACCTCCAGCACAACCAGCCTGGAGTACATCTCTGAGACCTTATGAGGGCAAGAAGGGCCGATCCTGATCCCAAGGCTTGTCCTCAGAGTGTCATCTCCCCCACAGCAGGCCATGATTCTCACCGGAAAGGAGATCGCAGGAACAGGAAGCACAAGGGCCCTTCTCAGAACTTCAATTGTTTAGCTCATCCTCCTTAGACTCCTAAGCCTTATTATGGTCATGCACCCACACTCAAGAGGGACAACTCGGAAAGACCTAAGCCTCAGCAGATCAGAGGCAAGGGCAATTACCCTGCTCCACCTTCCAAGGGTTTTCAGACGAACTCTAAGAGCCACTACACTCCCTCTCACAGCAGTGGCCAGCATTACCGTCTGGCCACTCACTCAGCCCATGCTGTAGAAACAAGGCCAGAGAGGGCCACTGAGGATAACGCTGAGGAACCACCATGCAAACTTGCCAATGTGCAATTCACCGAACATGATGATCCCAAGATGATCCCAATTTGCCTAGGAACCATGAATGGTGTGGAAGCTGAGATAGCCCTTGACTCAGGGGTCAGTGGCTTTTGTGTTGACGAGAGATTCGTCAGGGATGAAGATTTCACCGGCAAAGTCATTCGTGTGTGGGTTGCTAAAGAAGAGCCTCAGATACGATGCTGCTGGTTCATTGACCTGGATTGCAAATACTACAAGGGAAAAGCCTAAGCAGTGGCATTGATTGGGCATATGTAACCTGTCTTTCTGGGTCGTGTACTGAACCTAGGTCCTATCTTAAAAGCCGACCTCTATCATGAGGACATTTTTAAGTGGAACATTCCTCAGATGAAGTCACAACAACCCATTTCAGCAGAAACTACTGGCTCTGACATCAGGAATTTGGACAATTCTCCGACTGACTCCATTAACTCTGCCACAGTTAGTGCCTGTAATGTGGAATGCGGAGAGTTCCCCCTCCTTTACCAGATGATGCACCTCTAGAGCCACTGAAGTCCCATCCAGACTTCACCAAACTGCAGCAGAACTGCCCCAGCTGCAAACGCTTGAAGCAACAGGCCACTGAGGAAAGAACATTTACGGTGAGAGGAGAAGGCCAGATCACTTACGCCCTTGAAGATGGAGTCCTTCGTAGGCATATAACTAAAGATGGCCACACCTTTAAACAGTTGGTGGTGCCCGCTATGTTGCAACACCAGGCTATGTATGTGGCACTTCATTTACCTCTGAGCATACACAGAAGCAAAGCAAAAACTCAGCACATCCTTCAGGAGGCTTTTGCATGGCCAAACATGTACACCGAGGTTGACAGATATGTGGTCTCCTGCCCCGTCTGTCAATCCACCGCTATGGCACTGGTAATGAAAGTCCCTATGGTCATAACTGAGCTCTCAACAGAGCCATTTTCCAAGGTCGCTATTGACATATTAGGTCCTATTAACCCCGCTTCGTTGACAGGGAAAACAGTTCCTGCTGGTATACGTCGACTTAGCAACAATGTACCCAGATGCAGTGCTGCTATCTTCTATCACAATCGAAGCAGTCACTCAGGCCCTATTTGAGATCTGCTCCAGGATTGGCTTCCCTGAGCAGGTCACTTCTGACAATGGAAGTCAGTTACAACTAGGCACTCTGAGGCTTTCTGTAACCTCTAAGAAATGATGCACATCAGTACGAGTGTCTATCATGCCAAATCAAATGGAGCATGTGAACACTATAACGGGACATTGAAGTGATATTTGTGCAATTTAGCGATAGATATACCCAGGCAGTGGGACAAGTACATCCCCGCTGCACTTTTCTCCTTCAGAGACATGCCCCACAACACTACTGGACACTCGCCTTTCGAGCTGATTTATAGTCATAACGTCAGAGGCCCAGTGGAATGCTTGGCAGAATGTTGGGACTCACCTACCATCATGATGATGATAGGGACATCCATGAGTATATTTTGAAGTTTTTGACTCATCTCAAAAAGGTCTAGAAAACTGCAAAATTAGCCATTAAGGGTCACAAGCAGACTGCCAAGCTCCTCTTTGAAAAGCATGCCCGGCATCATGCCCTGACACCCGGATATCGAGCTATGTCACATCTTCCAACAGATACTCACAATCTAAAGCTATGCTGGAAAGGACTGTGCACTGATACACAGTGTGACCCCCAAAAATTACGTGTTAAATATTGATGGCAATAACCGGAAATACCACATTAACCAGCTGAAGCTGTATCGTGAGGACCCGGAGGCCCACAGGGATCCTGCGCTGGCACTCACAGCAACCCCTATGGATGCCCTCAGCATTAACATTACCTCCGAGGCTGCAGCAACACAGGTGCTCCATTATAACCATCCCTTACCTCTTTATATTAGAATACTCCTCCCTTGCAGTGGAGACAGATTAAGGGAGTGGAGTTTTTCAGAAGAAACCGCTTTGGCTGTAGCCACTGCCCTCGCAATTGAAGACGTAACCTTAACATATAATGATGGTGAGGATCCTGCCACTCCCACACAACACCAAAAGGAAAGTGTGAGTAATTGCATTTTCAACTCCATACTGCAACCGAGTCAATAGGGACAGCTGAACAAGCTATCAGAGGACTACGAGGACATCTTCAATGACCTCCCACGCACTACCTTTACCCTTTTGCATCATGTCAAATTGACTGACCCAGAGCCATTTCAGCATTCTTATGGTCTTCCCCACCAGCTGTCCATACAGCTGAAGGAAGGTCTTGACACTTGGATCAGCCTCGGAATAGTTGAAAAGAGATTTTCGCCTTGGTGTTCGCCGTTACTGGCAGTGTGTAAGTGAGATGGCAGTCACAGGTTCTGCCTCAACTGTCGTCAGCTTAACTCCCATACCATCATTGATGGTGAGGCCATTGCCGATACCAAGCATATTTTCTCGTTACTCTCCCGAGCCTGCTACCTGTCCAAATTGGATCTAGCCAGTGGATTTTGGCAAGTCCCACTGAGCGTAACTACCAAGCCTCTAACAGCATTTTCCACAAGATACGGTCTATACCAGTTCAGGGTCATGCCTTTTGGTATGGTGAATGCCCCTGGCTGCTTCAGCTGACTCATGAGAACAGTATTGTGGGACCTCGACAATGTTTCATGCTTTATAGACAACATCCTGGTGCATTCTCAGGAGTGATCATTGCACCTCGCGACATATCGCAGAGTTCTCGATTGTCTGAATCAGCATGGACTTCATTTAATGCCTTACAAATGCAAGATTGCTTTCACACAATTGCAGTATCTCGGCCTCTTGATCAGGGTAGGAGTTATGTCCCCTTTACAGGACAACGTGCAAGCTATTACGGATATGGAGAAACCTGCTACTGTCACGCAACTGAGATCATTCTTTGGTAGTGTTGGCTACTGACAATGGTAAATTCCACACTTTAAGTCTATCGCTGCCCCTTTGCAGCAAATGACCTCCTCAAAGTAAGGTAAAACCTCCCCTGTCCAATGAACAGACGAGGCTGAGAGAGCATTTTTCAAGCTCTGAGACACATTGGCGGTGAGCCAGTAGTACAACTGGTAATCCCTGATTTTCCTGTTATCTTGCAGACTAACACCTCAAACGAAGACCTGGGTGCCGTGCTCTTGCAAGACCAATTGGACAACTCAGCAGCAGTACTTCCAGTGCGGCATGCAAGCCACAGGCTTTGCCCTGTAGAGCGGAATTACTCCACCATAGAGAAAGCTCTGACCACATATTGGGCCTTAAAGAAATTTGAAGTTCATCTGTATGGCCAACATTTTACACCAAAAACCGAACGTCCTCTCTTATATTTACAGACTGCAGACAAGCTGAATCCTCGGCTGAAAAGGTGGGCACTTTACCTGAATCATTTCAAATTCAATCCCAACTTGTTGATGGAAGGAACATGGACCTTGTTGACCTACTGAGTCGACTGTCGTTACCCTCAAATGAGGGAGCTGGTGCTGTTAGCCTCAGTTTAACTAGTCTGTAAAGATTACTTCTCTGATGTGTTGTTTATTATTAACTTTATCTTTTTTTATCATTAATACTGTAGTTGTTTATTTTAGATTTCATACGTATTTCTGTTTGGTTATAGACGTGTAAAATGGGTTTTACTTAGTTTCCTCTAGTATAGTGTGTTTATACACCCCTGTGGAATGCATTCATGTGTATTAACGTTATTCCTTATGGTAGACGAAGGAGATGAAGAATATTTCTTTGATTGTAGTTTTATATTCACCTTTTGTGGGACCTTGAAAGCTGGAACATGGCGGAAACCTTTAGTGTAGTGTTGAATAGCTAAAGCTGTTTTAAATCCAGTCACCACTGTTAAGAACAACTAGGGTTAAAATTTTCATTTTACGTATATTGTATATTTTTTATATCATTTTATTGCCATATTGCATGTAAATAATTCTTAAGCTCAAATATTGATAGTTTCTCTGATCTATAATTTTCTTCAAATCTGAATTTGATCACATTCCTTTTATGTTTTGCATGTCACTTAACTTTTTTTTTTTTTTTAATAAGAATTTGTTCACTTTATTGATATATGTTCCAGTGGTGGATCCCATTTCTTTACATTTGTTCTTTTACCTTAAAGGGATCTCTCATCCCTCATAATATTACTGAAGTCACCATAACTTCCTCTGTTCTTTTTTCGCCCTCTGTGGTAGAAGTTTGTTAGTTCAATATACTCTAGAAAGGGCCTTGTGAAAGAGTGTTTTGCTTCTTGGCACCAGAGCTCTTTTATAGATGACATATTAGTTATTTTAGTAAATTTTAACTGTCTTTTCTTTTCTTACTAAAAACAAAAGAAAAATCTCCCTCCTATTTCTCTGCTTTCTGCTTTGCTCACGTTTTGTATTTACCTAACTGTAATCACCTAATTGTCCTTACGGGAAAGAGCCCCATGCTCTTTACTCCCCATCTCCTGATTGGTTCCATTTAGTATTTAGTTATACTTATTGTACTTGTCATTAAAACTATGGATTAAGTTCGCATTAACTACTGATGATGGTGTAATGATGTACTGATGACATATCTTGTAAATACATCGCTTACGCAATTTTCTTATGATAAAATTGCTCTTGCTGATAAATTTTGTTTTATTAAAATTTCTCTTGCTGAAAAATATTGTTATAAAATTGACTCTGCTGATATGTCAATAGCCTGTCTAGGTACACTTCAGTAACATCTTTACTATTTGAATATTTAAAATTCCCTTTCCTGCAATGCAATGAACGCTTTCCAAATTTCCACCAGTAACCAGTTTTGCCCATAAATATTTCTTGTTTTTTTTTTGTTTGCTTCCTCTTGTTGCACCTAAAATACTGTCTCTCCCTTGAATCTCTGCCCTAATTGCCTGCCAGAGACCACCACTACAGTAGGCCCTCGAATTTAATATGAAACGAGTTACTGCTCCAAATAAACCCTACAGGGTGGCAGAATGAAGATGTCACCAAAAGGGATGCTTGATCCCTCTGAAATGGTGACCAAACAACACAGAGGCAAGATTTCGTCTCAGAAGTCAGTCTTACTTCAAACTTCCTTCGTGGGAGCAGTCTTCAAAGGAATTCATCTGACACAAATAAGGTGAGAGATAGTTAAGGTAAAGCTCGTTGGTCAAGCAAATTGGTAATTCGAGAAGCTGGTTAAATCCATTACTGGTCAAATCCTGAGGAATTTTTCTCTGTTCCATTCTCATACAAAAGGCACTTTTGTAAATTACCTGAATGGAATCTCACTTGTCAAATTTAATTCCTTAACCTGGAAATTACCGCTGATATGCATTAATAAGAAATATCTTTCATTGCTGGTGCCTAGGTAATATTTCATACTCAGAAGATTGCTCATTACAATGTAAAATCGATCCCTTCTCCTAACAAATTATAATCTCATTTCACCCCTTTTCTATCATTATAAATAAAGCGTTTTACGTCAACACTCGAAAATAAAGTTTTTAACGTAATAACTTGCATATAATTGATAAGGTGTTTTTGCCCTTTTGGCACTGCAAACATTTCTTATAAACCAGAAAATAATGAATACATATTTATCTCATAGATTCTTCCTTAATCACAAATAAAGTGTTATACGATATAAATTGAAAATAATTCATAAGTAACTTTGTCCTGTTGGGATTGCAAACGTTTCTTCCTAACCACTATTTAATGAATATACACTGTATTTGTCTGGCTGATTCATGATTTATTAAGAATTAATTGTTTTACGCTAATACACCTAGATCTTAAAATAACGCGAAGATAGGTTCTCAGAAGTGCCGCATATTGTAATTGTCGTGTATTGTAATGGGTCATTTTCCATAAGAAACAATGATAATGGGCATAGATACGTTCCACAGCCGTACATAGATACACTATACCAACGATATAGGAAAAGTAAAACATATTTTATAAGCACATAACAAAGCAGAAAGACCTGTAGTTATTTATAGTAAAATGCAAATAGTGTACAGTATAAAAGATATACAGATTTACTGTACAGTAAACAAATTAATGCACTCTATTATGCGGTGGGCAACAGACATACACTGGGACGTGCATGGTGGCGGTGAACACGAGGATGCAAAGGTTTTGCCGCCTCTGTATCAGCTGATGCACCCTCGCATGATATTTCCCTGACGATATTATATTGCAAGTTTGTTTGTTGTTTGTTCTTCACGCTTTTTTTCAATTCTCTTCATAATATTTGATCGCATTAAGCGGTAGAAGAGGAGGAAGATGAGGGAAAATGAACCTCTATCTGCAAACATTTTACCGCTTTCGTATCAGCTGATGCACCTTCGCACGCCATTTCCTTGATGATATTATATCGGAAATTTGTTTGCTGTTTGTTCTTAATGCTTTTTTTCAATTCTCTTCATAATATTTGATCGCATTAAGAGCTAGAAGAGGAGGACGAAGCGGGAGAATGAACTTCTATCTGCAAACGTTTTGATGCCTCCGTATCAGCTGATGCACCCTCGCACGCTATTTCCCTGACAATATCATATCGCAAGTTTGTTTGCTGTTTGTTCTTAATGCTGTTTTTCCATTATCTCCATAATATCCAATCACATTTAGCAGTAGAAGAGGAGGAGGATGGCAGAAAAGTGCCTCCAAGGAGGTCGATTATTTACTTAAATAAAAAAAAAATATTTTTATGCATAGGCATAATTCGCAAAATTCATATATTTTGACTATTATTTTTTAGGGGCGTTATCCCAATTTCGTGGATTATAAACACGGTAAAAAGCAAACTAACCAATACATTTTCATCCAGTAGAATAGTAATAGAAACTCATTATTTGGGTGCATTCAGTTTTCACATTATTAACTGTGTGTCATTTCTGCAATTGCAGTGTCCTTCTATTCTACTCTGCTTGTGTGACAGAGGTGATCGTCAAGTTGAGGCCAGTTTTGGCATCTGTCTATGGTGCCGGGAATCAAAATCGTGCTCACCACCTCCGGGATTCAAGGTTGTATTCCATAAATTTAAATTTTTTACATTTGTTCCAATTTTCCAAAATTTATTCAGTTTTTCTTCATGTGTCATTGCATTTCTAAAATTAAAAGAAATTTGAATTCTAAGTTTCCTTTAACCGATTACTGGCTATAGGGTGTGCAAGTAATATCTGTCCTGTCTGTTTGTGAGCTCTTAACTGTGAAAGAGTGTTTTGCTCAAAGTCACCAAAGGCTGTAGTAGATGCCTTATTAGTTAATTTAGTAACTTTTAACTGACTTTTCTTTTCTTACTAAAACAGTTCTCACTCCCTCATTTTACAGATTATGATTATTTGAAATCTATATTGCAGTTTATAGCTAATTCTAAATATATCTTGTTTAATAGTCTTGTACATGTAGAAAACATAATTCCAAAACAGAAATCTCCCTTCTATTTCTCTGTTTTCTGCTTTTCTCTCTTGTAGTGCTTACCTACTTGTGCTTACCTAATTGTGTTTACGGGAAAGAGCCCAAAGCTCATATCTTCCCGTCTCCTGATCGGTTCCATTTTATACTTAGTGATACTTATCATACCTGTCCTTAAAACTATGGATTGAGATAGCATTAACTACATCCTCGCTTAGCCAATTCCAATTATTAACTACTCTTACACTGAAAAAGTATTTCCTTACATCCTGCAAAGAAGTTTTCTTACGAAGCTTCAAACTATGACCTCTAGTTCTAGAGCCAGCCATATCAAAATATCGATCCCTATCCACTCTATCATAACCATGAAGGAATTTAAAGACTGTCACCATATCCCCCCTCAATCTTCTAGCTTCGAGTGATGGTAAGTCTAATTCCCTCAGCCTCTCATCATAACTGAGATTGCATATTTCTGGCACCAGTTTTGTGGCATGTCTTTGAACTTTTTCAAGCTTAGCTATGTGCTTTTTCAAGTGTGGATTCCAAAAGGGGGCTGCATATTCGACTTTTGGTCTCACATAGGTTACATAAATATTTCTGAACATTTCCTTGTCCATGTGCCTGAAGGCTACCCTTACATTTGATAAGAATGCATATGCTGCCCTTACTATGCCATTTATATGTATTTCTGGAGACAAATCTGCCACTATGTTTACTCCTAGATCTCTCTCATTTTCTGTCTCTTGAAGTTGTAATCCAGCCACTGAGTAGTCCAGCTTGGGCCTTCTTGCACTTGTACCCATTCTCATTACCTTACATTTTGAAGTATTGAATATCATTAGCCACTTTTTTGACCACTCATGCAGACTATTTAGATCTTCCTGAAGTTCTCTACCATTGTTCTCGTTTTTTACTTTCTTCACAATCTTTGCATCATCTGCAAACATATTCATGAAAGAATTTACAGACTCTGGTAGGTCATTTACATATACAAGGAACAAATGTGGCCCTAAAACTGAACCCTGTGGAACTCCACTACTAACTCTTCTCCATTCAGACACTGAGTGTCTTACTCTAACCCTCTGTTCCCTTCCAAGTAAGTTTTTATCCAATCCAAGACATTTCCACCTATTCTAGCCATTGCTTGCAGCTTCCTAATAAGTCTCCCATGTGGAACAGTGTCAAACGCTTTCTGGAAGTCTAGGAATATGCAATCTGCCCAGCCCTCTCTTTCCTGTAAGATTTAGCTTACCTCATCATAAAATTCTAATAAGTTTGTTACAGTTGATCTACCTTCTCTGAAGCCATGTTGCCTCACTGACAAAAAGTTGAAGGATTCCAAGTGAAGAGAGATATGTTTCCTTAGTAGTTTCTCCATAACTTTGCAAACTATGCTGGTCAAGGAAACTGGTCTATAGTTCAGAGCCGTATCCCTCCTTCCCTTTTTGAAGATAGGTATCACATTTGCTTGTTTCCAGCATCTTGGAATCTCCCCTGACTCCAGTGACTTTTTAAATATGATACTTAGTGCCACTGATATTGAGTTTGTGCATTTTTTAAGTACATGAGGGGATATGTTATCAGGACCTGTAGCTTTATGAACATCTAAATCCATCAGCGCTTTGCATACCTCTGTGGCTGTAGGGTTGATGTTCTCTAATACCAGCCCTTGAGCTTCTATCTCTGCAATCTGAGGGGGTGGGGTATTTTCTACTGTAAATACTGACTGAAACTCCTTGTTCAATTCTTTGCAGATCTCTTCATCTATCTCAGTGATGCTTCCATCCGCTCTCTTTAGCCTTAAAACCTGTTCTTTTACCTTCAGTTTTCCTCTGATAAAGCTGTGGAAAAGCTTGGGATTTTCTTTAGCCTTCCTGGTGATGTCCCTTTCATAGTCTCTCTCTGCCTCACTTCTCTTACTTAGGTGATCATTTCTTGCTCTTTTGTAGGTTTGCCATGCATTTATGTTTTTTCTCCTCCTATACCTTTTCCAGCATTTGTCTCTCCACTCCTTAGCTCTTTTACATTCATTATCGAACCATTTCTCTCTGGCATGAATTACACCTACTTTGGTGGCAGGTATGCAGCACTCTACTATCTTCCCATATTTCTCACAAAAGATGTCATACATTTCTTGTACAGATTTGCTGTAAAATAAGGTTCTCCAGTCAATAACTGCAAAAAGCTCATTCATTTTGATGTAAGCTCCTTTCGGATAGTTCCTCCTCATGTCCTCATTGCCTCTACCCTCAGGCAGAATATCTTCAATGATATACTCCATCAACAACACACAGTGGTTACTCTTTCCAATTGGTGGTTCATACTCATTTTTTTCAATATCCAATACATTATCTGTGAATACTAGATCAAGTAGTGATGGCTCATGCCCACCCTTGGCCTTCGTTGGTTCCATTACATGTTGGTGTAAGAAATTCCCTTGTACGCAATCTAGGAACTTGCCCCGAATGAGTCCTCACCACTATGTGGGTCAAGATGTATCCAATCTATCTCTTTATGATTAAAATCTCCCATAATCAAAATCCTACATTTTCTCTCCCTTGCCATGTTAACAACCGATTTTATGACTTCAATAGTACCTATATGACTTTCCTCATAAACTTCTAGCCTATTCTGCTTCCTTGGTGGGTAACCTACACATTTGCAATGCCAAGAGGGCAAAATTACTTATTAATTATTTGCAATTTTTATGTTCTAACACTTTATTTATGATACAGGAAGAATCTACAAAATATATATATATTCACTCAATTTTGTTTAGCAAAAATAAAATATCTGTAGTGCAAAAAGGACAAAACCACCTTTTGAAGTATTTGGAACTCATAACTCAAAACACTTTACTCCCAATAAATGAAGACTCAGCAAGATAAATACAGTATATATTTATTAAATTGTTGTTAACAAGAAACACTTGCAATGCCAACAGGGCAAAATTACTTATTAATTATTTTCGGTTTATAGCTTAAAACACTTTAGCAAAATTATTCATTATTTATAATTTATGGTGAAAAAAAAAAAACATGTTATGTGCTACTGTTTACTTAAATAAATTTATTTGCGATATTAGAATGGGGTGAAATGAAATTAGAATTCGTTAGAAGAAGGGATAGGTTTTTATGTGGTAATGAACAATCTTCTGAGGATGAAATTTACTTTGGCACCCTCAATGAAAGAAATTTCTTATTAATGTATATCGGCGGTAATTTCCAGGTCAAAGAATCAAATTTGGTAAATGAGATTCTGGTTAGGTATTCTACAAAAGTTCGTTTTGTATGGAATGGAACTGAAAATTTTCTTTTAGGATTTGACCAGTAACGAATTTAACCAGTTTCTCGAATTCCCAATTTCTTTTACCAACGTCCTTTACCATGCACTATGTCTCACCTTGAGAGATAATAATATTGGAAACTCATTATTTGTGTGCTCATGCCTTCAGTTTTCCCATTATTAACGGTGTGGCATTTCTGTTTATGCAATTGCAGTGTTCTCTGTTCTACTCTGCCTGTGTGACAGAGGTGGTCAACAAGTTGAGGCCAAAGCCTAGGCATCCGTCTGTGTTGTCGGGTATCAAAATTGTGCTCACCACCTCAGGGATTCGAGGCAGCATTCCATAAATTTAAATTTTAAATTTTTTCAAACTTTCCAAAATTTGAATTGATTTTTTATGTGTCATTGCATTTCCAAAATTAAAAGAAACTTGAACTCTGAGTTTCATTTAACTGAGTAGTGGTATGAGGGTCTGTCCTTGTGACAGTGTGTTTCGCTCAAAGTCACCAGAGGCTGTTAGATGTCTTATTAATTAATTTAGTAACTTAACTGTCATTTTTCTAAAAAAAAAAAAATAATTCCCACTTCTTGACTTTTGCAGATTATGATTATTTGCAATTTATATTTTAGCTTATAGCTAATTTTAAATATACCTTATTTACTCTTCCTGTACGTGTAGAAGTATAGTCCCGATATAAAGGCTGCTCCTACTTTTCACATCTTCAGTGAACTCACCAGATACGTTTTGTTTACAATTTTCTTTTTATAAAAATTGTTTTTGCTAATGATTTTGTTATAAATTTGACCTTGCTGTTATGTCATTAGCCTGTCTAGATATATATCAGTAGCTTCTTTATTATTTGAGTACTTAAATTCCGTCTCCTACGAGCCAAGAACATTCTAGAGATTGTTTACCAGTAACCTAACTTTCCATTATTACTCATTTTATTTTATTTGCTTCCACTTGTTGCATCTAAAAATACTGTCTCTTCCTTGCATCTCTGCTATAATTGCCTGCCAGGGACCACCACTAAAGTAGTCCTTAAATGATATCAGAGCCATTTACTGCTCTAGAAATATATCCTGCAGATGACATCACCAGGAGGGACAATCAAGCCTCCTCTTTTGGCGTCCAGACTTCCCAGAGGCAACATATCGCCTGAGCAGTCTAAGTTTATTTCAAACTTTATTTACGTGGCATCTTCACAGGAATTCATCTGGCACAACAAGGTGAGGGATAGTGTATGGTAGAGCTCGTGGGTCAAGTAAATTGGTTTTTCGAGAATTAGTTAATTCTTTACTGGCTAAATCTTACGAATTTTTTCTCAGATTCCATTCCCATACATACGAAATTTTGTAGATTACCTAACTGGAATCTCACTTGCCAAAGTTAATTCCTTAACCTGGAAGTTACAGCTGATATACATTGCTAAGAAGTTTCTTTTCATTGAATGTGATAAACGAAAATCCCATCCTCTGAAGACTGGTTATGAGCCCGTAAAAATCTATCCCTTTTTCTAATAAATTCTAATTTCATTTCACCTCTTTCTATCATCGTAAATAAAGTGTTTTACGTCAAAAACTCGTGAATTAAGCTATTTGCTATATAAACTGCAAATAATTAATCATTTAGCTAAAGTGTTTTATGCTATAAATTGCAAATAATTAAAAGATAATTTTACCCTGTTGGCTTTGCAAATATTTCCTGTTAACCACAATCTAATGAATGCATACTGTATTTATCTTGCTAATTCTTCATATGTTGGGGATAAAGTGTCTTTTGAGTTATAAGTTGCAAATACTTCAAAAGGTGGCTTTGCACCCTCTTTTTCATTGCAAACAGTTCTTGATAACCAAAAGTGAATGAATACTGTATTTATCTCGTAGATTCTTCCTTTATCCTAAATAGAGTGTTTTACCATATTAATTGCAAATCTATAATAAGCATTGCAACTTTTGTGGTTGCCCACAATTTAAGGAATACATACAGTACTGTATTTGTCTTGCTTATACTTCATTTATTGTGCATAAATTGTTTTCCTTTAAAACCAGTAAAGAATTAATGGTTTTGTATGCTAATATGGTAGCATAAATATTTCTGGTTAGCTGTGAATAACCAATATATTTTTATCCAGTAGAATGACATTGGAAACTCATTATATGTGTGCTCATGCTTTCAGTTTTCCACTATAAACAGTGTGTCATTTCTGTTTCTGAAATTGCAGTGTCCTGTATTCTACTCTGCCTGTGTGACAGAGGTAATCATCGAGTTGAGGCCAAAGTCTTGGCATACGTCCATGGTGCCGGGAAACGAAATCGTGCTCACCACCTCCGGGATTCGAGGCTGTGGAGGTATGACTACTATGAGTCATGATGGTGGATAAAGAGCAATCTTGGGGATATAATTGAAAGTCACGGTCACCGGTTATTATTTGTTTACTTTATGAATGAAGCATCATACATCGTTAAGAATGAACAAAAAGAAAATGCCAGCTTGGAAAATATGTACTGGGCATATATATGAAAAATATACCAATTATATTATTGTGAAAAATATTAATCTAATTAGTAAACTTAAGAAAAATATATTTGTCGATTAAGTTTATCCTCAACACCCCCACTTAAACTTAAGGTGGCAAATATTTAGCAAACAATGTATATATAAGTATACAGGAATCAATGACATATTATAATATATAAGTAGAGCAGCAAATATCAAGTAAATTATTATAATGTAAGTATTAGACATGGCATGGAGCAGGTAAAATGGTAGAAATTTATAAAAGAACATAGCTAGGTAAAGAAGCAAATTCCTAGAAAACATCATATTCTTAGTAATCAATAATAAGGCATTAAACAGATTATAATTTGCAAAATATTATATGCATATGAATAATAATTAGAATGAATGCAAAATGAAAAACAAAACAAAACATACAACATAGAGAAAAATAGAAATGGTATTTGCAAATTATATATAGAAAAAGATTATATATACAATGGTACACACATTATGTGGTGTATACGCTGCCCCTCAAGGAAGTAAATGTATTTAATTTATCCTTTGTTGCTGGCTTTGTGAAAATATCTGCGATATTATCGCTTGAAGGTACATAAACTAATTTAACTGCACCGTTCTGAATTTCAGATCTTATGTAATGGTATCTAATGTCTATATGCTTTGTACGCTGATGGTGTACAGGATTTTTAGCCAGACATATTGCACCTTGATTGTCTACATGAAGTGTTACAGTGGTTTTATTACCAGCATTCATATCCACCAAAAGCTGACTTAAAAACTTAGCTTCCTGGATGGCAGACGTTAGAGCAACGTACTCTGCCTCGCAGGTTGATAAGGCTACAATCTGCTGTTTTCGACTTTTCCAAGAAATCAAAGGACCATCATCACATAACTTCTCAGAATCATGTTTGAATTCAATACCTAAAAACCACGAAATATTACCAAAGTCTTTCATCTTAAAATTATGGCAAAGAGAACTTTTGGTAGCATTGAGCAAAGTTTCATTACTAGCAGCAATGATTATGTCATCAACCCAGAAAATTATGATAATCTTTGAATTACCTACTTTCTTGGAATAAACACAAGAATCAGCAAGAGACATATCAAAATCTTGTTCTACAAGGAAATTGTGCAACAATTCATTCCAGTTACGTCCACTCTGTTTAAGACCGTAAATGGATTTCTTCAATTTTAAGAACAGTTTGTTACCCTTTTCATCAAATTTTATAAAACCTTCGGGTTGGTCAATGTAAATTTCACAGTTAATAGGAGCATTAAGATAAGCACTACTTACATCCATTTGATTAACAATTAAATTGTCTTGCATTGCCAGTTGTAATAACATACGAATTGAAGTGATTCTGGCAGTAGGTGAAAAGGTTTCGTGATAATCTAAATCACGCACTTGGGAATAACCTTTCGCTACGTAGCGAGCCTTATATTTTTCAACATTATTAGGACATGATTTCACAGTATACACCCATCTACCCCCCACTGCACATCTGCCATCAGGCAGTTGGGTTAACTCGTAAGTGTCATTTTCATTTAAAGAATTAATTTCTTCTTGCATAGCATTAACCCATTTAGAGGAATCTGGGGAGGATATTGCATCATGATGTGTTCTGGGTATATCTACCATACTGTAACAAAAATCAACAGAGTATTTAGCAGCACTTGAATCATTTACTGTGAAAGAATCATCAAAGTCAGTGACGTATTCTCCCAAATACGTAGGAACAGTACGTTCCCTAGTAGGATATCGCCGTCTTGCCTTCACATCCTCGTCGATTTTGTCATTATCACTTCTGCCGCCACTCACAGGATTGACTTCATCTTGACCTTTTCCACTGCCCACGGGATCGTCGTCATCTTCCATCGAGGTTGGATCATCGGAGTTCGATGTCGGTGGCATTGGAAAGGTTTCCAAGGAAATGGGTTCTTCGTCGGTTACGTGGCGATTTTCAACCACTGGATTTTCTACTTCATGTTGAAATTTATCGGTGAATTTGACACAACGCACCCTTCTGACATTATTTTTATTTGGGAAATACACCAAATAGGCTGGACTTTGTTTATCATATCCCAAAAATATTCCTCTTTCACTACGAGGGTCCAATTTCTTTTTCTCTTGCACATAGGAATAACATACAGTTCCGAAAATATGCATATCTTTCAGATTAGGTTTTCTGTCAGTGAATAACTCATAGGGTGTCTTTCCAGTTCTTGGGTTATAGCAACGGTTCCGGATATAAGCCGAAGCTCTAACAGCATAAGTCCATAGACTTTTGGGCAAATTTGCATTTAAGAGTATGCACCTAGCCATGTCGTAAAGAGACCGCCAAGATCTCTCGACCGTCCCATTTTGATGTGGGGAATATGGAGCTGTGAACTCGTGTTTGATAGAGTTTTTCAAAAGTAAGGATTTAAAACTCTTTGCTGTGAATTCCGTCCCATTGTCAGTCCGTATGCATTTTACTTTCCCATATGGGGAACTATCTGCCAAGAACCTCTCAGTTGCAGCTACCGTGTCAGATTTACTTTTAAGAAAGTATACCATTATTATACCAGTGTAGTCGTCGACGAATGAAATGGAATATTTAAAACCTTCTCTTGCAGCTGGTTCAATAGGCCCTGCTAAGTCGCAATATACTGACTTGAGCCTACTAGTAGCACGCTTGTCGGCTTCCCTGTTTCTATACTGGGACATTTTTCCGATAGCACACACTTCACAATCAGATTTTTCTTTAGGAGAAATTTTCATACCATCTACAACATTTTCTAGCTTCAATAAATCTCTAAAGTTGCAATGGCCCATTATTTTGTGCCACTCAAATAGGGAGTGAGAAACATTTTCACTTTCTTTTACATTATTGAGAAAATACAATTTTCCCTCTTTTCTTAGAGGAAATACAGTGCCATCTGGAGCCCTTAGCTCAGCACATTTGGGATAAAAGTTGACAGAAGCACCTTTTTCATTGGCCGCATACACAGGAAACATATTTTGTTTATAGGAAGGAACATATAAGGCATTTTCTAGCAAAACTTTACATGGATTACCATTGACATCATGTACCAACACATTTGCGGATCCACGACCACGCGCAACGCCATTTGTTCGACTTCCGTCAGCCAACTCAATACAATGATTAGAAGGATTAAAATCACTGTCAAATTTCACAAATTTTGAACCATCTTTTATTATATGAGATGTAGCACCACAGTCAACCATTAAATTATTATCATTATTATGCCTAACAGCATTATTACTATTATCATATTCAAAAATATCTTCACTCGCACTGGCTTTAAAAAGGAACGAATGAGGCCGTTCGGTATCTGTAACATTATCTTCAGCACTCATGGATTTTGTTGAATTAGGGGGATTTTTCCTACATTCACTAGAGTTATGAGTTCGAGATCTGCATTTATGGCACCACTTCTTACTAAATCTATATTTTCCTTTATTCTTCTCACTTTTATTCTTACAATCAGGAGATTTATGTCCTAAACTTCCACAAGTATAACAAGTAGGGGTAAAATTTCCTGCACTAGCCCTACCTTGGTTACCTTTATGGGTTACTTTCATAACATTATCGTCACTATCAAAAGTGTCATGTGCCTTTTCAGTCTCTTCAAAGTTTCTTAAAGCAATTTTAAACTCAGAAAAACTCATTGGAGTATCTCTCTGTGTAATTACAGTAGAAAAAGTCTTAAAATTTGAAGGAAGGCCTTTAAGCACCATTGCAGTAAGGAGGCTATCACTAACAGTCTCACCTGCCTGTTTTAATGAATTAGCAGCAGTCTCAGCGCGAATGACATAATCGGGGACGCTTTCATCGGCTACTTTCTTCAATAACGTAAGCTCAGTATATAGGCAAATAACTCTCGGCTTACCTGTGCCCATGTAATGACCACGGAGTATTTCCAGTGCCTTACGACCGTTGTCTTTCGCCTCTCTTATCACTAAATTAAGGCTTCGGTCATCTAAAAGCTGAACAAGCTCAGCAAATGCATTAGCATTCTCCCCTGCATCAGGGGTTCCGGTGCCGGTCAGGACATCCAATAACTTCAGACGTCTCATGTAACCGAGAAATTTAACTTCCCAAAGCTCATATTTCGACTCATCACCATCAAATAATAATCTAGCACTAAGGCTGGGCCCATATCCTGTGAAGGTATGACTACTACGAGTCATGATGGTGGATAAAGAGCAATCTTGGGGATATAATTGAAAGTCACGGTCACCGGTTATTATTTGTTTACTTTATGAATGAAGCATCATACATCGTTAAGAATGAACAAAAAGAAAATGCCAGCTTGGAAAATATGTACTGGGCATATATATGAAAAATATACCAATTATATTATTGTGAAAAATATTAATCTAATTAGTAAACTTAAGAAAAATATATTTGTCGATTAAGTTTATCCTCAACAGAGGCAGCATTTCATAAAATTTAATTAGAAAATTCAATTCTTTTAATGTCATTGCATTTCCAAAATTAAAAGAAAGTTGAATTCTGAGTTTCAATTAACCGACTAATGTCAATAGAGATGGGGTGTTCAAGTACAAATATCTGTCCTGTCTGTTTGTGAGCTCTTAACCGAGCTCGGTACTTTGCGTCCCCTTAGTAAAACAGAATCTTAACAACACTCTACCATCCTAACCCCAACAGTATGTCATGTCATTATCACCTCATTCACCGTAATTTTATCTATAACTTTCATAAAAATTTATGTTGCTTGCTGTTATTTATAATGTAAAGGGTGTTTTTTTAACAGTGCAGGGATGGTTTATACAGTACGTAAACGAAAAACTAATTGTAAATGAGTATGTATGTCACGTCATTATCACCTCATTCACCGTAGTTTTATCTCACTTTCATAAAAATTTACGATGCTTGCTGTTATTTATAATGTAAAGGGTGTTTTTTTAACAGTGCAGGGAGGGTTTATACAGTACATAAACGAAAAAATAATTGTGATTACCTAATTGTGTTTATGGGAAAGAGCCCAAAGCTCGTATCATCCCGTCTCCTCATCGGTTCCATTTTATACTTAGTGATACTTATCATACCTGTCCTTAAAACTATGGATTGAGATAGCATTAACTACCTCCTCGCTTAGCCAATTCCAATTATCAACTACTCTTACACTGAAAAAGTATTTCCTTACATCCTGCGAAGAAGTTTTCTTACGAAGCTTCAAACTATGACCTCTAGTTCTAGAGCCAGCCATATCAAAATATCGATCCCTATCCACTCTATCATAACCATGAAGGAATTTAAAGACTGTCACCATATCCCCCCTCACTCTTCTAGCTTCAAGTAATGGTAAGTCTAATTCCCTCAGCCTCTCATCATAACTGAGATTGCGTATTTCTGGCACCAGTTTTGTGGCATGTCTTTGAACTTTTTCAAGCTTAGCTATGTGCTTTTTCAAGTGCGGATTCCAAAAGGGGGCTGCATATTCGAGTTTTGGCTTGTAAATGAGTATGTATGTCACGACATTATCACCTCATTCACCGTAATTTTATCTATCACTTTCATAAAAATTTACGTTGCTTGCTGTTATTTATAATGTAAAGAGTGGTTTTTAACAGTGCAGGGAGGGTTTATACAGTACGTAAACGAAAAAATAATTGTAAATGAGTATGTATGTCACGTCATTATCACCTCATTCACCGTAATTTTATCTATCACTTTCATAAAAATTTACGTTGCTTGCTGTTATTTATAATGTAAAGGGTGTTTTTTTAACAGTGCAGGGAGGGTTTATACAGTACGTAAACGAAAAAATAATTGTAAATGAGTATGTATGTCACGTCATTATCACCTCATTCACCTTAATTTTATTTATCACTTTCATAAAAATTTACTTTGCTTGCTGTTATTTATAATGTAAAGGGTGTTTTTTTAACAGTGCAGGGAGGGTTTATACAGTACGTAAACGAAAAAATAATTGTAAATGAGTATGTATGTCACGTCATTATCACCTCATTCACCGTAATTTTATCTATCACTCATAAAAATTTACGTTGCTTGCTGTCATTTATAATGTAAAGGGTGTTTTTTTAACAGTGCAGGGAGGGTTTATACAGTACGTAAACGAAAAAATAATTGTAAATGAGTATGTATGTCACGTCATTATCACCTCATTCACCGTAATTTTATCTATCACTTTCATAAAAATTTACGTTGCTTGCTGTTATTTATAATGTAAAGGGTGTTTTTTTAACAGTGCATGGAGGGTTTATACAGTACGTAAACGAAAAAATAATTGTAAATGAGTATGTATGTCACGTCATTATCACCTCATTCACCGTAATTTTATCTATCACTTTCATAAAAATTTACGTTGCTTGCTGTTATTTATAATGTAAAGAGTGTTTTTTAACAGTGCAGGGAGGGTTTATACAGTACGTAAACGAAAAAATAATTGTAAATGAGTATGTATGTTACGTCATTATCACCTCATTCACCGTAATTTTATCTATCACTTTCATAAAAATTTACGTTGCTTGCTGTTATTTATAATGTAAAGGGTGTTTTTTTAACAGTGCAGGGAGGGTTTATACAGTGCGTAAACGAAAAAATAATTGTAAATGAGTATGTATGTCACGTCATTATCACCTCATTCTCCTTAATTTTATCTATCACTTTCATAAAAATTTACGTTGCTTGCTGTTATTTATAATGTAAAGGGTGTTTTTTTAAGTGCAGGGAGGGTTTATACAGTACGTAAACGAAAAAATAATTGTAAATGAGTATGTATGTCACGTCATTATCACCTCATTCACCGTAATTTTATCTATCACTTTCATAAAAATTTACGTTGCTTGCTGTCATTTATAATGTAAAGGGTGTTTTTTTAACAGTGCAGGGAGGCTTTATACAGTACGTAAACGAAAAAACAATTGTAAATGAGTATGTATGTCACGTCATTATCACCTCATTCACCGCAATTTTATCTATCACTTTCATAAAAATTTACGTTGCTTGCTGTTATTTATAATGTAAAGGGTGTTTTTTTAACAGTGCAGGGAGGGTTTATACAGTACGTAAACGAAAAAATAATTGTAAATGAGTATGTATGTCACGTCATTATCACCTTGTGACAGAGTGTTTCGCTCAATGTCAACAGAGGCTGTTAGATGCCTTATTAAATAAAATTAGTAACATAACTGTTATTTTCTAACTAAAAAAATTAATTCCCTTTAACATAACTGTTATTTTCTAACTAATAAAATAATTCCCACTTCTTGACTTTCGCAGATTATGATTATTTGCAATTTGTATTTTAGCTTATAGCTAATTCTATATAGCTTATTGACTCTTCTTGTACGTGTAGAAGTATAGCCCCAATATAAAGGCTGCTCCTATTTTTCTGCCTGCTACGAGCCAAGAAAATTAAGAAAAGAATAACCAGTAACCTAACTTTTCATTATTATTCTCGTTTTATTTTATTTGCTTCCACTTGTTGCACCTAAAAATACTGTCTCTCCCTTGCATCTCTGCTATAATTGCCTGCCAGGGACCACCACTAAAATAGTCCTTAAAATGAAATCAGAGCCAATTACTGCTCTAGGAATGTCTCCTACAGATGACGTCACGAAGCACAACAAGGAGACGCTCTCTTTTGGCGCCGAGACTGCCCAGAGGCAACATCTCGCCTGGGTGGTCTAAGTTTATTTAAAATCATTTTACGTGGCATCTTCACAGGAATTCATCTAGCACAACAAGGAATTCATCTAGCACAACAAGGTGAGGGATAGTGTATGGTAAAGCTCGTGGGTCAAGCAAATTGGTTTATTTTCGAGAATTAGTTACATTCGTTACTGGATAAATCTTATGGATTTCTATTCTCAGATTCCATTCCCAGTCACACGAAATTTTGTAGATTACCACACTGGAATCTCACATGCCAAAGTTAATTCCTTAACCTGTAAATTACAGCTGATATATATTGCTGAGAAGTTTCTTTTCACTGAATGTGATAAACGAAAATCTCATCCTCTGAAGACTAGTTATGAGCCCGTAAAAATCTATCTCTCTTCCTAATAAATTCTAATTTCATTTCACCCCTTTCTATCATCGTAAATAAAGTGTTTTTTTTTACTTCAAAAACTCGTCAATAAAGCTATTTGCCAAAAAGCCAAATTGCAAATATTCAAAAGGTAATTTTTCCCAGTTGGCTATGCAAATATTTCTTGTTAACCACAATTTAATGAATGCATACCGTATTTATCTTGCTAATTCTTCATATGTTGGGGATAAAGTGTTTTGAGTTATAAGTTGCAAATACCTCAAAAGGTGGTTTTGCACCCTTTTTTTATTGCAAAGTTCTTGATAACTAAAAGTGAATGAATACTGTATTTATCTCGTAGATTCTTCCTTTACCCAAAATAGAGTGTTTTACCATATTAATTGCATATCAGTAATAAGCATTGCAACTTTTGTGGTTGCCCACAATTTAAGGAATACATACAGTACTGTATTTGTCTTGCTTATTCTTCATTTATTGTGAATATATTATTTTCTTTAAAACCAGTAAAGAATTAATGTTTTGTATGCTATTATGGTAGCATAAATATTTCTGGTTAGCTGTGAATAACCTATATATATTCATCCAGTAGAATGACATTGGAAACTCATTATATGTGTGCTCATGCTTTCAGTTTCCCATTATAAACAGTGTGTCATTTCTGTTTCTGAAATTGCAGTGTCCTGTATTCTACTCTGCCTGTGTGACAGAGGTAATCATCGAGTTGAGGCCAAAGTCTTGGCATACGTCCGTGGTGCCGGGAAACGAACTCATACTCACCTCCTCCGGGATTCGAGGCAGCATTTCATAAAATTTAACTTGAGAAATTTAATTCAATTCTTTTAATGTCATTGCATTTCCAAAATTAAAAGAAAGTTGAATTCTGAGTTTCATTTAACCGACTAATGGTAATATAAATGGGGTGTTCAAGTACAAATATCTGTCCTGTCTGTTTGTGAGCTCTTAACCGAGCTCGGTACTTTGAGTCCCCTTAGTAAAACAGAATAACAACACTCTAGCATCATTAAACCCCCCCCCCACATAAATTGGCGCCCGAACAGGGACCCGAACAGACAGACTGATTTTATAAATTTATTTTTATTTTGCTTTTTAACATTGCACCTGAAACCCGATTACCATTGGCTCGATTATTGAAATGAATGAATCTTAGGCTGCACACGAAAATTTTCGCGCTAGAAACGTTGCGGATAAGAAATTTTTCTTTATTTTCAATATTGATTATGGTAACTAATATTTTCTTGTTTCCCATGTGGTAAACAATATTTCAGGAAATCTACATGAGATTATGTGGTAACAGACTTTAGAAATTTTGCATGACGAGAAGACGTGTTATATAAAATTTCATTTATTTGCGTGATAAGATTGAGTTTTAAAGCATTCGTGTTTTATATATCCGTTAAAGGGTGATACTTGTTAGGAATTGTTATATTTCCTTGGAATTAGGAATTGGGAGAAAGCATATTAAGTATTTTTGCTTATAATTGTGTTTTATATTCAAGCATTGACTGCTTATAGATTGGAAGAAAAACTTTGGTGTCATTTATCGAGCCTAGGCTAAGCCTTTCATGTGTCTGAGTTGTCACATGAAAATAAATTTTCTCATTACTAGTAGAAATGTGTAATCTGGCTGCCTAGTAAGCTGTTAGCTTATCGTTGGTGTATTTTGCATAGGATCTGTGCCCTTTTGGTAACACTCCAGAATTTTACATACGACATTTTATTTGTGGGTACTGCCATATACACGCTCATACGCAGGCACGACCGCGATACTGTACTTGTTCGTATTACTTACGACATTTTATTTGTGGGTACTGCCATATACGCGCTCATACGCAGGCACGACCGCGATACTGTACTTGTTCGTATCACTTACGACATTTTATTTGTGGGTACTGCCATATACGCGCTCATACGCAGGCACGACCGCGATACTGTACTTGTTCGTATTACTTACGACATTTTATTTGTGGGTACTGCCATATATGCGCTCATACGCAGGCACGACCACTATACTGTACTTGATTGTACTCTCAGGCACTGGGTGCTAGTCGGTAAAATTCGTTGTTACTCATTCCTTTCATTTGCACCATAACCGCAGGTACTGCCACGTATTGCTGTTAAGCAGGCACGACTGCCATTCTGTATTACCAGTGTTTCATGCACTGTTTTGCAACATATTGTTGCTGTTGCACTTGATTGTGTTGCTCATTCCTTTCATTTGCACAATAACCGCAGGTACTGCCACGTATTGCTGTTAAGCAGGCACGACTGCCATTCTGTATTACCAGTGTTTCATACACTGTTTTGCAACATTTTGTTGCTGTTGCACTTGATTGTGTTGCTCATTCCTTTCATTTGCACAATAACCGCAGGTACTGCCACGTATTGCTGTTAAGCAGGCACGACTGCCATTCTGTATTGCCAGTGTTTCATGCACTGTTTTGCAACATTTTGCTGCTGTTGCACTTGATTGAATTTTGAGTCACTTTTATGGTGAGATTTTGAGATCACTTTTACGTTCAAGTTTGAACTGTGGTGTTGTGTGGTTCTTTCATTTTTTTTTTACTATTGTATTGTAGAGATTTGTTTTTTTGTGTGGTTGTTTTGGCACTTCGTTATTGACTGTTTAGGAAACAAACATGGAAACCATCAAAACATTCGATGAGGAGCGTTACCTAGACATACTGATTGCTAGGGGTGAGAGATATGGTTTTTCCCCAAGACAGGAGCTCTTCGAATGGGCTTATGAGAAGATGGTTGAACGCCGAGATATGCTGGAGAAGAGAGCACGTGAGGAGGCACAAGCACAACGTAAGGAGGCACAAGCACAACGTAAGGAGGCACAAGCACAACGTAAGGAGGCACAAGCACAACATAAACATGAGCTTGCGCTTGCTCGGCTTCGAGCGGGAATCCCAGACAGTAGTCCTTTATCCGGAAATAGAGATTACAGGAACGGGAAGCACAAGAGCCCCTCGCAGAACTTCAATCGTCCAGCTCCTCCTCCTCACACTCCTAAGTCTTATTACGGCCATGCACCCACACTCAAGAAGGATGACCCGGTAAGACCTAAGCCTCAGCAGTTAAGAGGCAAAGGCCATTACTCTGCTCCACCTTCCCAGGGTTTTCAGCCAAACTCTAAGAGCCACCACGCTCCCTCACACAGCGGCGGCCCACATAGCCGTCTGGCCACTCACTCAGCCCATGTTGTGGAAACAGGGCCAGAAAGGGCCAATGAGGAAAATGCCGAGGAACCACCACACAAACTTGCCAATGTGGAATTCATCAAACATGATGATCTGGAAATGATCCCAAAATGCCTAGAAACCATAAATGGTGTGGAAGCTGAGATAGCCCTTGACACAGGGGCCAATGGCATACTTGTTGACGAGAGATTCGTCAGGGATGAAGATTTTACCAGCAAAGTCGTTCGTGTGCGGGTTGCTGAAGGAACACCCCAAATACGACGCTGCTGTGTCATTAACCTGGATTGCAAATACTACAAGGGAAAAGCCCCAGCTGTGGCAATGATTGGGCTTATGTACCCTGTCTTGATGGGTCGTGCACTGAACCTAGTTCCTACTTTCCAGGCCGACCTCTACCATAAGGACATTTCTCGTTATAACTTCCCTCAGGGGAAGTCACATGAAGCCATTTCAGCAGCAACTCCTGGCCTCGATGCCAAGAATTTGGACGATTCTCCGACTGACTCCGTTGAGTCTGCCGCAGTTAGTAAACGTAATGTGGAACACGGAGAGTTTACCCCTCCTTTACCAGATGATGCACCTCTAGAGCCATTGAAGTCCCGTCCAGACTTTGCCAAATTGCAGCAAGACTGCCCCAGCCTCAAACGCTGGATGCAGCAGGCCACCGAGGGAAGGACCTTCACGGTGAGAGGAGGAGGCCAGATCACTTATGCCCTTGAAGATGGAGTACTTCGTAGGCATGTGACTAAAGGTGGCCACACCTTTAAACAGTTGGTGGTGCCCGCTTCGTTGCGCCGCCAGGCTATGTATGTGGCACACCATTTACCTCTGAGTGGACACAGAGGCAAAGCAAAAACTCGGCATGTCCTTCAGAAGGCTTTTGCATGGCCAAACATGTACACCGAGGTAGACAGATATGTAGGTTCCTGCCCTGTCTGTCAATCCACCTCAACGGCACCAGTACCGAAAGTTCCCATGGGGATAACTAAGCTCTCAATGGAGCCAATTTCCAATGTCGCTATTGACATACTAGGTCCTATTAATCCAACTTTGTCCACGGGGAAACAATTCCTCCTGGTATATGCTGACCTGGCAACAAGGTACCCGGCAGTGCCACTGTCTTCTATCACAACTGAAGCAGTCGCTCATGCCCTATTTGAAATGTGCTTCAGGGTTGGCTTTCCTGAGCAGGTCACTTCTGACAATGGAAGTCAGTTTACAAGTAGGCACTTTGAGGCTTTCTGCAACCTTTTAGAAATCAAGCACATTCGTACGAGTGTCTATCATGCCCAATCAAATGGAGCATGCGAACGCTATAACGGGACATTGAAGCGATGTTTGCGCAAGCTAGTGATAGATATGCCTAGGCAGTGGGACAAGTACGTCCCTGCTGCACTTTTCTCCTTCAGAGACACGCCCCACAACACTACTGGATACTCGCCTTTCGAGATGACTTATGGTCATAAGGTCAGAGGCCCAGTAGAATTCTTGGCAGAATGTTGGGATTCACCTACCATCGAAGATGACGATAGGGACGTTCATGAGTATATTTTGAAGTTTTCGTCTCACCTCAAAAAGGCATGGAAAACTGCACAATTAGCCATTAAGGGTCACCAGCAGACTGCCAAGCTCCTCTTTGACAAGCGTGCGCGGCGTCGTGCCCTGACACCCGGAGATCGAGCTCTGTTACTTCTTCCAACAGATACCCGCAAGCTAATGCTACGCTGGAAAGGACCGTACACTGTGGTACACCGGGTGACCCCTGACAATTATGTGCTAAATGTTGATGGCATTAACCGGAAATACCACATTAACCAGCTGAAGCTTTATTGTGAGGACCCGGAGGCCCACAGGGATCCTGCGCTGGCGCTCCCAGCAACCCCTATAGATGCCTCAAGCACCAACAGAACCTCCGAGGCTGCAGCAACACAGGTGCTCCATTATAGCCACCCCTTACTTCCTATAATGGAATACTCCACCCTTGCAGTGGAGACAGACTTACGGGAGTGGAGTTTTTCTGAAGAAGCCCCTCTGGCCGCAGCCACCGCTCTTGCAATTGAAGACATAAGCTTAGCTTTTGATGATGGTAAGAATCCTGCCATTCCCACACACCGAAAAGAAAGTGTGAGTAATTGCATTATTAACTCCAGACTGCAACCGAGTCAACGGGAACAGCTGAACAAGCTATTAGAGGACTATGAGAACGTCTTCAACGACCTCCCAGGCATTACCACTACTCTTGAGCATCATGTCAGATTGACTGACCCAGAGCCATTTCGGCACTCCTATGGTCTTCCCCACCAGCTGTCCTTACGGCTGAAGGAAGATCTTGACACTTGGGTCCGCCTCGGAATAGTTGAAAAGAGCATTTCGCCTTGGTGTTCGCCGTTACTGGCAGTGCGTAAGCGAGATGGCAGTCACAGGTTCTGCCTTGACTGTTGTAAGCTTAACTCCCGTATCATCTTTGATGGAGAGCCCATTGCAGACGCCGAGCATATTTTCTCGTTGCTTTCCCAAGCCCGTTACCTGTCCAAGTTGGATCTGGCCAGTGGATTTTGGCAAGTCCCGTTGAGTGAGACTACCAAGCCTCTTACAGCTTTTTCCACAAGATATGGTCTATACCAGTTCAGGGTCATGCCTTTTGGTATGGTAAATGCCCCTGGCTGCTTCAGCAGACTCATGAGGATAGTCCTACAGGACCTCAACAATGTTTCATGCTTTATAGACAACATCCTGGTGCATTCTCAGGATTGGTCGTCGGACCTCGAGACTCTCCGCAGAGTTCTCACTCGTCTGAACCAGCATGGACTTCACTTAAAGCCTTCCAAATGTGAGATTGGTTTCACACAATTGCAGTATCTCGGCCACGTGGTTGGAGAAGGAGTTATGTCCCCTTTACATGACAGGGTACAAGCTATTAAGGATATGGAGAAACCTGCCACTGTCACTCAACTGAGATCATTCCTGGGTAGTGTCGGCTACTACCAACGGTTCATTCCACACTTTAATACCATCGCTGCCCCTTTGCAGCAACAGACCTCCTCGAAGCAAAGTAAATCCTCCCCTGTCAAATGGACAGATGAAGCGGAGAGAGCATTTTTCAAGCTCCGAGAAGCATTGGCAGGTGAGCCAGTATTACAACTGGTAAACCCTGATTTTCCATTCATCTTGCAGACCGACGCCTCAGACGAAGGCCTGGGTGCTGTGCTCTTGCAAGCCCGATCAGACAACTCAGCAGAAGTAGCTCCAGTGCGATATGCAAGCCGTAGGCTTCGCCCTGCAGAGCGAAATTACTCCACCGTGGAGAAGGAAGCTCTAGCTGCATATTGGGCCATAAAGAAATTTGAAGTCCATCTGTATGGCCAACATTTTACACTGAGAACCGACCACCGACCTCTCCTATATTTACAGACTGCAGACAAGCTAAATCCTCGTCTGAAAAGGTGGGCACTTTACCTGAATCTTTTTAAATTCACTGCCCAACATGATCATGGCAAGGACAATGACCTTGCTGATCTACTAAGTCGACGGTCGTTACCCTCAAATGAGGAAGCTGGTGCTGTTAGCCTAAATTTGGCTAGTCAGTAAAGATTACTTCTCTAATGTGTTGTTTATTTTTATGTTTATCTTTTATGTCTTTAATACTGTACTGTACTTGTTTACTTTAGCGTACAAACGTTATTCCTAATGGAAAACGAAAAAGGTGAAGAATAATTTTTTGATCGTAGTTTTATGTTTCCCTTTGTGGGACTTTGAAAGCCAGAACTTGGCAGAAACATTTTAGTTTAGTGTTGAATAGCTGAAACTGTTTTAAATCCAGTCGCCAATGTTAGTGACGACGTGGTTCAAATGTTTAATTTGCGTATACTGTATTTTATTTTGTATATTATATTATTGCCTTCTTGCATGTGAAGCATTCATAAACTTAAATATTGATATTCACTGATATCTAATTGTGATTTAATTTTCTTGAAATTTGAATTTGATCACATTTCTTTTATGTTTTGCATGTCATTTAATGTTTTGTTTACAAGACTTGTTTACTTTTACTAATAGTATGATATGTTCCAGTGGTGGATCCCATTCTTATTATTCATTTGTTCTTTTCCATGAGAAGGATATCTCATCCCTCATAATAACACTGAAGTCACCGTAACTTCCTCTGTTCTTTTTTCGCCTTCTGTAGTAGAATTTTGCTAAATCAATATTCTCTAGAAAGGGCCTTTGTGACAGGGTGTTTCGCTCAATGTCAACAGAGGCTGTTAGATGCCTTATTAAATAAAATTAGTAACATAACTGTTATTTTCTAACTAAAAAAATTAATTCCCTTTAACATAACTGATATTTTCTAACTAATAAAATAATTCCCACTTCTTGACTTTCGCAGATTATGATTATTTGCAATTTGTATTTTAGCTTATAGCTAATTCTATTTAGCTTATTGACTCTTCTTGTACGTGTAGAAGTATAGCCCCAATATAAAGGCTGCTCCTATTTTTCTGCCTGCTCCGAGCCAAGAAAATTAAGAAAAGAATAACCAGTAACCTAACTTTTCATTATTATTCTCGTTTTATTTTATTTGCTTCCACTTGTTGCACCTAAAAATACTGTCTCTCCCTTGCATCTCTGCTATAATTGCCTGCCAGGGACCACCACTAAAATAGTCCTTAAAATGAAATCAGAGCCAATTACTGCTCTAGGAATGTCTCCTACAGATGACGTCACGAAGCACAACAAGGAGACGCTCTCTTTTGGCGCCGAGACTGCCCAGAGGCAACATCTCGCCTGGGTGGTCTAAGTTTATTTAAAATCATTTTACGTGGCATCTTCACAGGAATTCATCTAGCACAACAAGGAATTCATCTAGCACAACAAGGTGAGGGATAGTGTATGGTAAAGCTCGTGGGTCAAGCAAATTGGTTTATTTTCGAGAATTAGTTACATTCGTTACTGGATAAATCTTATGGATTTCTATTCTCAGATTCCATTCCAAGTCACACGAAATTTTGTAGATTACCACACTGGAATCTCACATGCCAAAGTTAATTCCTTAACCTGTAAATTACAGCTGATATATATTGCTGAGAAGTTTCTTTTCACTGAATGTGATAAACGAAAATCTCATCCTCTGAAGACTAGTTATGAGCCCGTAAAAATCTATCTCTCTTCCTAATAAATTCTAATTTCATTTCACCCCTTTCTATCATCGTAAATAAAGTGTTTTTTTTTACTTCAAAAACTCGTCAATAAAGCTATTTGCCAAAAAGCCAAATTGCAAATATTCAAAAGGTAATTTTTCCCAGTTGGCTATGCAAATATTTCTTGTTAACCACAATTTAATGAATGCATACCGTATTTATCTTGCTAATTCTTCATATGTTGGGGATAAAGTGTTTTGAGTTATAAGTTGCAAATACCTCAAAAGGTGGTTTTGCACCTTTTTTTTATTGCAAAGTTCTTGATAACTAAAAGTGAATGAATACTGTATTTATCTCGTAGATTCTTCCTTTACCCAAAATAGAGTGTTTTACCATATTAATTGCATATCAGTAATAAGCATTGCAACTTTTGTGGTTGCCCACAATTTAAGGAATACATACAGTACTGTATTTGTCTTGCTTATTCTTCATTTATTGTGAATATATTATTTTCTTTAAAACCAGTAAAGAATTAATGTTTTGTATGCTATTATGGTAGCATAAATATTTCTGGTTAGCTGTGAATAACCTATATATATTCATCCAGTAGAATGACATTGGAAACTCATTATATGTGTGCTCATGCTTTCAGTTTCCCATTATAAACAGTGTGTCATTTCTGTTTCTGAAATTGCAGTGTCCTGTATTCTACTCTGCCTGTGTGACAGAGGTAATCATCGAGTTGAGGCCAAAGTCTTGGCATACGTCCGTGGTGCCGGGAAACGAACTCATACTCACCTCCTCCGGGATTCGAGGCAGCATTTCATAAAATTTAATTCAATTCTTTTAATGTCATTGCATTTCCAAAATTAAAAGAAAGTTGAATTCTGAGTTTCATTTAACCGACTAATGGTGATATAAATGGGGTGTTCAAGTACAAATATCTGTCCTGTCTGTTTGTGAGCTCTTAACCGAGCTCGGTACTTTGAGTCCCCTTAGTAAAACAGAATAACAACACTAGCATCATTAAACCGCCCCCCCCCCCACACACCTCATTCACCGTAATTTTATCTATCACTTTCATAAAAATTTACGTTGCTTGCTGTTATTTATAATGTAAAGGGTGTTTTTTTAACAGTGCAGGGAGGGTTTATACAGTACATAAACGAAAAAAAAAAAATGATTGATTACCTAATTGTGTTTACGGGAAAGAGCCCAAAGCTCGTATCTTCCCGTCTCCTCATCAGTTCCACTTTATACTTAGTGATACTTATCATACCTGTCCTTAAAACTATGGATTGAGATAGCATTAACTACCTCCTCGCTTAGCCAATTCCAATTATCAACTACTCTTACACTGAAAAAGTATTTCCTTACATCCTGCAAAGAAGTTTTCTTACGAAGCTTCAAACTATGACCTCTAGTTCTAGAGCTTGCCATATCAAAATATCGATCCCTATCCACTCTATCATAACCATGAAGGAATTTAAAGACTGTCACCATATCCCCCCTCACTCTTCTAGCTTCGAGTGATGGTAAGTCTAATTCCCTCAGCCTCTCATCATAACTGAGATTGCGTATTTTAGGCACCAGTTTCGTGGCATGTCTTTGAACTTTTTCAAGCTTAGCTATGTGCTTTTTCAAGTGCGGATTCCAAAAGGGGGCTGCATATTCGAGTTTTGGCCTCACACAGGTTACATAAACATTTCTGAACATTTCCTTGTCCATGTGCCTGAAGGCTACCCTTACATTTGATAAGAATGCATATGCTGCCCTTACTATGCCATTTATATGTATTTCTGGAGACAAATCTGCCAGTATGTTTACTCCTAGATCTCTCTCATTTTCTGTCTCTTGAAGTTGTACTCCAGCCACCGAGTAGTCAAGCTTGGGCCTTCTTGCACTTGTACCCATTCTCATTACCTTACATTTTGAAGTATTGAATATCATTAGCCACTTTTCTGACCACTCATGCAGATTATTTAGATCCTCCTGAAGTTCTCTACCATTGTTCTCGTTTTTTACTTTCTTCACAATCTTTGCATCATCTGCAAACATATTCATGAATGAATTTACAGACTCTGGTAGGTCATTTACATATACAAGGAACAAAAGTGGCCCTAAAACTGAACCCTGTGGAACTCCACTACTAACTCTTCTCCATTCAGACACTGAGTGTCTTACTCTAACCCTCTGTTCCCTTCCTTCTAAGTAAGTTTTTATCCATTCCAAAACATTTCCACCTATTCTAGCCATTGATTGCAGCTTCCTAATAAGTCTCCCATGTGGAACAGTGTCAAACGCTTTCTGGAAGTCTAGGAATATGCAATCTGCCCAGCCCTCTCTTTCCTGTAAGATTCGGCTTACCTCATCATAAAATTCTAATAAGTTTGTTACTGTTGATCTACCTTCTCTGAAGCCATGTTGCCTCACTGACAAAAAGTTGAAGGATTCCAAGTGAAGAGAGATATGTTTCCTTTGTAGTTTCTGCATAACTTTGCAAACTATGCTGGTCAAGGAAACTGGTCTATAGTTCAGAGCCGTATCCCTCCTTCCCTTTTTGAAGATAGGTATCACATTTGCTTGTTTCCAGCATCTTGGAATCTCCCCCAACTCCAGTGACTCCTTAAATATGATACTTAGTGCCACTGATATTGTGTTTGCGCATTTTTTAAGCACATGAGGGGATATGTCATCAGGACCTGTAGCTTTATGAACATCTAAATCCATCAGCGCTTTGCATACCTCTGTGGCTGTAAGGTTGATGTTCTCTAATACCGGCCCTTGAGCTTCTATCACTGCAATCTGAGGGGGTGGGGTATTTTCTACTGTAAATACTGACTGAAACTCCTTGTTCAATTCTTTGCAGATCTCTTCATCCGTCTCAGTGATGCTTCCATCCGCTCTCTTTAGCCTTAAAATCTGTTCTTTTACCTTCAGTTTTCCTCTGATAAAGCTGTGGAAAAGCTTGGGATTTTCTTTAGCCTTCCTGGTGATGTCCCTCTCATAGTCTCTCTCTGCCTCTCTCCTTTTACTTAGGTAGTCATTTCTTGCTCTTTTGTAGGTTTGCCAGGCATTTATGTTTTTTCTCCTCCTATACCTTTTCCAGCATTTGTCTCTCCACTCCTTAGCTCTTTTACACCCATTATTGAATCATTTCTCTCTGGCATGAATTACACCTACTTTGGTGACAGGTATGCAGCAATCTACTATCTTCCTATATTTCTCACAAAAGATGTCATACATTTCTTGTACAGATTTGTTGTAAAATAAGGTTCTCCAGTCAATAACTGCAAAAAGCTCATTCATTTTGATGTAATCTCCTTTCGGATAGTTCCTCCTCATGTCCTCAGTGCCTCTACTCTCAGGAAGAATATCTTCAATGATATACTCCATCAACAACATACAGTGGTCACTCTTTCCAATTGGTGGTTCATACTCAATTTTTTCAATATCCAACACATTATCTGTGAACACTAGATCAAGTAGTGATGGCTCATCCCCACCCCTGGCCCTTGTTGGTTCCATTACATGTTGGTGTAGGAAATTCCCTTGTACGCAATCTAGGAATCTTGCCCCGAATGAGTCCTCACCACTGTGTGGGTCAAGATTTATCCAATCTATCTCTTTATGATTAAAGTCTCCCATAATCAAAATCCTACATTTGTTTTCCCGTGCCATGTTAACAACTGAGTTTATGACTTCAATAGTACCTATATGACTTTCCTCATAAACTTCAAGCCTATTTTGGTTCCTTGGTGGGTTGTATACAACAGTTATTATAATGCTCTCTGACCCAGTATTTATGCGAGCAACAAGAAATTCCTTGAACTCACTTTCTATAGCCAAGTTTATTTCTTTGACTTGATTCCTTTCACTTATGAGCAGTGCTATCCCTCCACCAGTCCTCTCATATCTTTCAACCCTTAGTATTCTGAAACCCTTAGGAAAAACTGTGACACTGTTTATGTCCTCACTCAACTTAGTCTCTGTAATTGCTACTATATCTGCCTTACTGTTGTGAATCCTATCTTTTAATTCTATTGCCTTACCAGCTAATCCATCAGCATTTGTGTATAACAACCTTAATGAGGCCCCATCCCCTGATCTTCTGTCATTATCTTCTTTATCTCCCCTTTGTCTGGAAGAACTCTGTAATTAAAATTTTTCTTCTCTTCTTCATTTCTTTCATCATTTAACCTTCTTGCCTCTTGCAACAAGTTTTTGATCTTTCCCATCTCTTCCTGTGTTCTATATTGTCTAATGAACACCTCTTTGAATTCTTGAAGGTCTTTTAGACTTTTTTTTCTCAACAATATTTCCCTACATGTTTCCCCTCTCTCAAAGGTTACTTTTGTTGGTCTCGGCTTTCCTTCCCTCGAATATTTACCTAGTTGGTGCATGTTTACAATATCCTCAGGACCACATACTACTCCAAGCTTTCTTATCAGGTCTACAACCCTAGCTTTATTTTCTTCAAGTCTCCCCTGCCATGTTGGCTCCTGGGACTCGCTTATGCCTGAGATTACCACTGTCTTCTCCTTATCAAGTGCCTGTCTGATGAGTGGGTTTGCCCTTTCCATCACAACGTCTTTCATTTTTTCGATTACTGTCTCTTTATAGTCAACTGTTTGTATGTTTTCCAGTGCCACCACCTTTACAGCCTCTTTTACTGCCACATTCCCCTTTAGTGCATCAGCAAAGGAAGTTTTCATGGAATCATTTTCCATATTCAGCTCCTGGAACTCTTTTCTGAACTGTTCAATGTTTTCCTTAATCTGGACATTCCAAGCAGCAATCTCGTCTCTCTCAGAAGAGAGCAGTGAACTAACATCTAATTCCTTTAGGTTGTCATTCAGCTGTTTGTTTTTATCTTCTTGTTTAGAAAGTCTAGATACTAGTTGACTCTTTTCCCCTTCCAGCTTCTTTATTCTTTTTTCTAGTTCCTTTCTCTCCTGTCCTTGTGCTTTATTTGCTTCCTCCAAAGATCTTATTTGCTCTCTGAGTGTTTCATTCTCTTTCATTTCTCCATCCATATTCTGAATTTTATCATCAAGGCTTATAACCATTTCCTCTAAATTCTTGATTTTCTGTTTGAGTCTCCTGATGGCTACCCCTCCTACCGACCCATGGATGGGAGAGGTTTGGGGCAGAGATGGCGTCATTTTTATGTTCTCCCTCTCACAGAATATAGAAAGAAGACGAGAAAGAGGAAAAAAAAAAGAGAAAAACTTTTAATTAAGCTTCACACCGAATTTTTATATCTCCATATAAGTGCTATTTAGTGACTCAGTTTATCTCTTTTCTAGTAACACACATCTTAACTTAAAAACTTGACCATGGTAATTTAAGGATAAAAAGAAAAAGAAAAAAAATGCAACAAAACAAATGTCAAACCTGAAGGAAAAATTCGAACCTGTGTCTGAGGTGGCACCCACCTGTTTCTGCTATATATTCTTCCTAACTGATAAACTCACTTGCTAACCAAGATATTTTATCACAAGATTAGACTTTACATTTAACTCAATATATATACAAAATAAAAACAAACTAGTAAAAGAGAAAGCTAAAAGAAAAGCAAAAAAAAAAAATGAAGAAAATAAGACAGCTGTACTACTTGGCAACTTAACTCAGTACTGTTGACAGGTGGATATTTTTATTTATTTTTTTTTTCACGTCATTATCACCTTATTCACTGTAATTTTATCTATCACTTTCATAAAAATTTACGTTGCTTGCTGTCATTTATAATGTAAAGGGTGTTTTTATAACAATGCAGGGAGGGTTTATACAGTGTAAACGTAAAAATCTATTAAAATATCTATGTACATATAGGCGGATCCTACTTCGCGGATTTCCTGGTTCGCGCCAGGTCCCGGAACCGAACTACCGTGATAAGTGAGGCAACACTATATATATATATATAAATATATATATATATATATATATATATATATATATATATATATATATATATATATATATATATATATATATATATATATATATATATATAACTTTGTGTGTTTGTAATAAACAATAGAACCTTAATGAAGAAGGTCTTTCCTTCCAGACCTACCAACACCGAGATATACATGGCGCAGTGAGTTACTGCTTTGAAGGTTCTAAGTTACATAACATGTAAGCTCGAGCTGGCGGCCATCTTTGTACTCCTGATCAGCACCTTTTGTGTTTCTTTATCAAGAAACCCTTGGACTAGTGCTACAGCAGTGATTGTTTTTTGTAGTGTTGTGTGGGCATTGCAGTGTATGTTAAAGTGTACTCAGAGTATATATTTGTGTGTTCCTGGGAATAACTGCACTTTGATTATGCAGTTCGCTCTACAAAGTGACACACCTCTACCTGCATCAAGTACTCCAAGTGCACTGAGCTGGCCTTCAGCTGGGCAACTTGATGCTACCTCACAAGTACACTATCGCATGTATACGCTCTCCACAGGTGCTGAATACTTACATAAATTTTCCTGTTCCTATTTTACAGAGAAGAATTTTATTACGTTTTTTTTGCCTTTTCTGCTCTGAGCATCCAAGAGTGGAATAGATCATCATGGAAGCTTATCCTCCTTTTGCTGAGTGTGAGGGCACCCAAAATGACCAGGTGGACTTAGAAAGTAACCAAACTGAGGCCGTGGGTCACAGTGGGCCATTGTGGGGCACTAGAGAGCCGACGACTTTCTACTCTCAGTCCACATTACACCCATCCCACCGGAGCTTCTGCTGCTGAAGTCACACACTTGACCAAATACCTTGAGGAGTCCAGACAATTTCATTCTGTAGAATAACATTGGAAACTCATTATATGTGTGCTCATGCTTTCAGTTTCCCATTATTAACAGTGTGTCATTTCTGTTTCTGAAATTGCAGTGTCCTCTATTCTACTCTGCCTGTGTGACAGAGGTAATCGTCGAGTTGAGGCCAAAGTCTTGGCATACGTCCATGGTGCCGGGAAACGAAATCGTGCTCACCACCTCCGGGATTCGAGGCAGCATTTCATAAAATTTAATTTGAGAAATTTAATTCAATTCTTTTAATGTCATAGCATTTCCAAAATTAAAAGAAAGTTGAATTCTGAGTTTCATTTAACCAAGTTATGGTATTAAGGGTGGGGTATTCAAGTGCAAATATCTGTCCTGTCTGTTTGTGAGCTCTTAACCGAGCTCAGTACTTTGAGTCCCCTTAGTAAAACAGAATCTTAACAACACTCTACAATCCCAACAACCCAACAGTCCTGTCTGTTTGTGAGCTCTTAAACGAGTTCAGTACTTCGAGTTCCCTTAGTAAAACAGAATCTTAACAACAACATCAACACAATAAAATTGGCATCTGAACAGAGACACAAACAGACAAAACTGATTATACCTTTTTTTATTTTGCTTTTTAACTTTGGATATGAAACCCAATTACAATTTGGCTCGGATTATTGAAATGAATGAATATTAGGCTGTGCACAAAAGTATTATTGTGAGAGACGTTTGTGGGGGGTTTA